>CAUDNR010000872.1:6385-23468 GCA_958430865.1 Entrophospora sp. SA101
ATTAACAAACCATTTAAAGATAGACTTCGTGAAAAGTGGAATACTTGGATGAGTTCAGGTAATTTCACCTATACCAATAACGGAAATTTAAGAAAGCCTGAACATAATGTCATTTGTAAATGGATTTTGGAGGTTTGGGATGAAATTCCGAATGAAATGATTGTGAAATCATTTAAAAAGTGTGGCATTAGTAATGCAATTGATGGATCGGAAGATCATTTGTTTGGACAAGCTTATGGGGATGAAAATGAAGATGAGGAAGATGAATGTGAAATACTAGATAGAAACGATGATTCAGCTGATGAATTAGAAGGGGAAGAGTCTGGTGATTCTGAAAAAGAATAATCAAAATAAAAAAATTTTCTTATTTTTTTATTTATTATATAAAAATAAGAAATCAAATAAAAAATTTTCAAAAATATAGGTGTTGCTTATATTTATTTTTCTATTTTTTCTGTTTTTTAGTTGCAAATTCTTACTGTTGCTTATATTCGGGAGAATACAGTAATTTTTTTGCATTGGCTGTTCAAAAACTCTTGTGTGTAAAGTTTTCTATGTAAAGTTCTCTTTTTTACTATGAAACATATGACTTTTTAATTTAGGAGTGGAGACAGTTTTGGAATTGGAAGATCTGCAAATATCTATATGTGTAACATTGAGTTGTCCCCCCATATATTTACTTACCCCTAGGTATTATTTTTTTTTATTTTACTAAATTATTTACTCAATTATATAGAATAACCTAATTGTCAACATTTCTTTGCTGATGAATGCACCAGAGGCTAAATCAGAGTGTCAAAAAAAATGAAGTTCCAGTGTCCTCAGATCGAGAAGATAATTGATTATTAACATGAGCATCTTGTGCTATTACTATGTATTCCTGTATCAATAAAATCAACCAGATGGTCAAAATTTTCATACAAACATTAGAAAAAATAAGCTAATTATTATTACACATATCCGATAATTTTCCTCTACATGCTGAGAATATTTGAATT
The DNA here is from genome assembly GCA_958430865.1 of Entrophospora sp. SA101. NCBI lineage: Eukaryota > Fungi > Glomeromycota > Glomeromycetes > Entrophosporales > Entrophosporaceae > Entrophospora > Entrophospora sp. SA101. The sequence goes on from CAUDNR010000872.1 coordinate 7,384, forward strand.
GAGATTTTTCACCTTGAGATATCTACATACCTCTTCATAATCAAATACCTCCTTTACATCTTGTGTCTTCTTATTTATGACAGTTATATGACCTTCATGAATAATGTGATCATATTTATCCCAGTTTTGAAATTGTAAATATTGCATAGGATTTGTAGTAAATCTACCTTGAGTTTTATGTTTGTTATTTTTAGATTTGCAAGTCATATTTGACATATCTATATTAATATGTGTAAATGACTTCAATTTTTCCTGATTAATCTCGGATAAAAACATGAATGAACATAAATGGTTATGTAGACCATGTTTATTTTTACGAAATAAAAACTTTACTGAAGACATAAAAATAAAAAAAATATAACCCAGAAGGACGTAAAAAATAGCACTATTATAATGTGAATATAAATAAAAAAAATCTAATTGTTCATTCTCGGTTCATGTAGGGAGTATGCAATAATATGTTTTCAGGAGGATCATCATTGAAAAAACTAGAGATTGGAGCTGGTGATCGCATACGCCTTTCTTCTACACTTACAGGATGATAAATTTGACGAATATCAAGAGGAATATTATTGAATGGAGGTGCCAGCTGATTCTGAATTGCGGTTTGGAGACCATCAACCGTTGCATCTCTGGAAATCGTAATTATAAACTACAACACTATTGATTGAAAGTTGATTACGTGGGTTATTAGGAATAGCAAGACAATTGAGAGTAATATCGTTGGCCATTTTCACGTTTCCTAAACACAAAAACCCATAGTGAGTAATTTCACTTTCATAGATAGGGCTTTGTTATAAACAATGAACACGAGCAAGGAAGACACATTTACCTTATAAAATTATATCATCCAACCATTGCTATTGCTTGTTTTTTCGACCCTAGATATAAAGGCAAATATTTACTACAGTCAAGCCTCGTTTCAACGAAGTTTGGTCTGGTCCCCCTTTTTTTATTAATTAAAAATTTTTGTTTCAACGAATTTTATATATGGGGCATGCTGCAACAAAACCAGACAAAGTGAACATTGGTATAACCAAGAATTTCAGGGATCAAAATTTAGTCATTTGTAATGTGATCATAATTAACAGTTTTATCTCATTTGTTAAATGATATATAGAACTAGTGACGAAATAATTTTCGACGAAATGAACTTTCGATGAAACAAACTTTCGACGAAATGATTGTTGATGAAATGAATCAGACCCACAATATTATTATCGTTTAATATTATTTTCAAATTATTAATTAAATTAATTTGAAAATCCTATTTCTTTAATCATAGACATGAAAAAATCTTGAGCAGCGCTCTTATTAGTTTATCAGCAGAAAGGTTTTTAAAAATGAACATTTACAAGCCAAGGTAATGGCAAAGGACGATTGAATCGGTTCTATATCCTGTATGTGAATCGAACGGTAGTCCGATTGGATAAATGCTTTTGTTAATTATCACCATTATTATCAATTATTTGTTTTACCATTTTGAAGGTGTTCCATCAACATCATTACCACATTCTTGCATCATCAACAATTGCCATATCACGAACATATTTTCTTATTAGACTTGTTAATAATGGATAAGGTGCTTCTATCTATCACAATTAAATGATGAAAATGAATGATGAGAAGGTTGAAATTTTGAAAACTTACAAAATAAGGTTCAATTGATTTTACATCTAATGCTTTGGCCTTGTTATTATTTAATTGGTAAAGCACTATCCAAAATGGCTCTAGCAATTAGATCTGTATGTAGAAAGTGCATATCATACTGAAGGCAAGTGAGTACCATACTGAAGAAAGGGGAAAAAATGGTTATGTAGAAAGTGCGTACTGTACCAGGGAAGGGGTATTGGTAATATGGAATTTACATGTTGAACTTGTAATTTTTTTTAGTACGGTACTCACTTGCCTTCAGTATGGTACGCATTTTCTATATATTCCAGTTGGATTTTGAGGTTTGGAAACAGATAAAGTTACACGAGTAAAATTTTCTTTTTTTGATCAAAAAAATGAATTTAAATCAATTTCGAAGATTAATTATTCTCACGACAAAAAAATTGCCTAAATGTAATCATTATCATCATCATTATAATAATAATATTAAACTTATTAATATTAATAAAAATAAAAATATATTACTGAATAAAATAATTACAATCCATAATAACAATTTATTATTGTTTAAAAGAACTTATGTAATATCAAGTAAAAATCCAAATGAAGCTTCTGTATCATATGAACATGAAAAGGATAAAAACAAAGATGAAAAGAATAATGAAAGAGAAGAAGATATAATAGAGATGGTAGATGTAGAAGGAAATGATGATAAAGTTGAAGTTGAGCATATTGATAAATCATTATATCCAGAATTATTTCCAGAAAAAAATGAATTAAATGAATTAAGTGACGAAGATGGAAATAATGAAGATGTAAAAGGTGCCAGGGAAGAAGATTTTACATGGTTTGTTGATCCTAAATATGAGAATCCTCAAGAAAATGCTGTCGATGATGAAGATTTTATACCAATGTGGCAGCGTAAAGCATCTGTAGTTGTTTCAGATCTGTCATCAGCAACATCAAAATTTGAAGGGGAAGGAGGAAAACATTTGGAAATGGTGAAATATTTAGAAGATGAAGGCATTGAAAATATTACAATTATTGATGTTAGTAAGAAATCTGATTTTGCAGATTGGATGATAATTGGCGAAGGAAAAAGTTCAAGGCATATGGGTGGCGCAGTTGATGGGTTATATAAAATGGTAATTATAATTTCTACTTGAAAAAGAGGAGCATTTGATATACATAAACACATTTATATACATATATCTTCATATCTTTATATCTTTACATATGTGTCTAGTTGAAAGATAATATAAAGAAACAAAATTTAGATGCGTCCAATTCATCATCACTAAGTTATCCAATAGTGGAAGGAAGAGATTCAGATGAATGGATGTTGATTTATACAGAAACAATATTTGTACATTTATTCACACCTGAAGAAAGAAAATATCGTAATTTAGAAAAATTATGGGAATCAATTCCCTCATATAATGATCTTAGTGATCGTGATAAAAGGATAAGCACTACCAAAGATATTATGAAAGGGTTTAAAGGATTCAATCCAAAATTCAGTAGAAGACCTCAACTTATTGGGCTTAAAGACTGAGTGAATAAATGATTGATTGATTGGTTAATATATTAGTGTTGATTAGTTATTAGATTAGCAAATTATAGTCAGAACTCATTAAACCAAAGTCAATGTTTTCAAAAAAAAAATCTTCGGTTTAGTATCAGCCTATAGAGATAAATTTAATAGGTATATAATAAAAAAACATTGGTATATTTGTTTTATCAAAGCATCATCTTAACAAGTTATGACAAAATTAGTAGATTTTAATATAATCATCCCCAGATGAGATTCAATTCTAATTTTATTAAGAATAATTTTACCACCTGAAATCTTAACTTAAATAAATATCATTATCATCGATGCCATCATAATCCATTATTGCTATATTGCTAAATAAAATAAAATATTTTATTTCAAATTAATTTGATAATTCATATTTTTGGATTAAAGAAGATATTATCAGTAAAATTTGGCACCATCAAATTCGATGCTCAATTAATCGTGGATAATGCATATTTAACTGTATATTATATATAGGAAATTGGTCATTGATAATTGAAAGGAACTTAGACTGCTTGAATTTGATTATTCAAATAATGATCTTGATTATTATGAGCCTCCCAGTTAATAGTAATGAAGATGAAAACACATTAATTAATGGTCGATGAAGTGATATTAATACTGATAACAAGGGGCTGTTAAGTCACAATTTCCACAAAGTAAAAAATGAAGATAATTTTTTACAATCTAGAATATTATGAATCTGTCGGTGAATATGAACTTTTAGCTAGAGGATTCAGGAACTATGACAAGAAGCATGATTTCTTTGGCTATGTGACATTTATAGATGACTTGAACCTTTTTTGTTTAAGAGTTTTTAGAAACGACAATCATTTGCTAGTTTTTTTTAATTCTTTTTTAGAAATCTGAGGCTTTGAAATTTTCAACCCGTTGTAAACAAATAACATTTTTTCTCCGCTTAAGCACGAGAGGAGCAGAGATGAGCTAGCTAATGAAAAATCTCTGTTTTCTTCAACCTAATTTTTTGGGAAGGAATTTTTTGTTTTTAAAATTAACATACATAATATATTTACCTTTGATGATCTATTACGACGTAGATACCTTTTCCGCATGATAAACGTCCTTTACTGTTTATCATGCAAATAATAAATCTTTTTTTTCCAAGCAAACAGAGATTTGGTTTTTAATGCTTGGTTGGCGTGATAAAAATCACTACTGACTGGTATGTTTTTTTTAAATTAACAAGTTTACAACCGAGAATGCAATTTAAGCCTTTTACCCTTTATTATTATCACATTTTAGATCAAGACAATAGCCTATTTTATTAAATTCGAAATATATAAATAGAACGGCCGCTCCCACATTTTTTGCAACACCAACGTAGTAGTAGTGAGAGATATTTCAAGTTTAACCGTGAAACCAGAACCATCTCACCTTTTCAATGTACAGGAAGGGGACATATTTCGTGAACATGTGCATGCATGTCGTTTAGGCTCCAGGAGTTGATGTTTTTACTACTTGGGGAAAAGATATGTAATTCCTCAGTTCAGGTAAAATACCTAGTGACTGATCCACCTGCTATCTGCTCAAAATGTGCATTACCAATTTCAATGATTGATTTGGATGATGATAATCCCTATTGGAAAGATCTTATAGAGAAATACTTTGGGCACCCAACTGGAGAACCTTTTAAATCCATGTTATACAAAGATTATTTTGAACAATATAAGATATCTTTGTCACCATTAAATTCAACAAAATAAACTATATTCTGTGATCTCCTTGGAAATTATGTTATTAAAAGGAAGAAAAAAATATTGGTCAGATATAGAATTCTTCACATGAGGCATGGTGAATTATATTTTTACCAAAGACTTTTGTTGAATTTTCCAGTAAGAAGTGAGCAAGAGTTGATAGGATCTTACACAACTTACAGAGAGCATTATCTTGCCATATATACTGAAAATTCTTTACAGTTGTTGAACTTTGAACAGCAACATCAACATAATCAGACCATTGAAATTCTGGACCAGTATTGTGCACTTATGGAGACTCTTTAACCATTGTTATCCTGTGATATAAAAGAACTAATAAAACAACAACTTGAAAAAACAAAAATGGTACCTGCTGCTATTCCAAACAATCCTATGCTGTACTTGCCAAGTTGACAATACAGATGTATTCAAATAATTAGGAACTTTATGGGGAAGGGAGATCCATACCATTGTCCCTATTTTTTCATAACTGGAAGTGCATACAGAATTGGAAAATCTTATCTAATTAATATGTTGAAAAGAATATTTACATCTTCAAGAAAAAATTTTCTCTTAATGACTCCAACAGGAATTTCAGCCCAAAATGTCAAAGGGCAAACAATTCACTCTGCATTAAAAATTAGATCTAATGGTGAAAATTATCAAACATTAGCATTTGTAGATAAAGAATTTAACCTGAAATTGACATGATAATAATTGATGAAATCTCAATGGTGTCAGCATCACTGTTGACCTTCATATCTGAAATATTTTCATCAATTCACTATAATCACGAACCTTTTGGTGGCATAAATTTCATCATTATTAGAGACCCTGCACAACTTCCACCAGTAATGTATATAAGCTACCTATTTGGAGATTACTTTATCCACTCTTTCTTTGCCATTCACATCAACCAAATGATGACCTGAATTTTACAACCTCTTACAAAATATCAGAATTGGTAATATTTCACAACAGGTTTGGCAGAATTAGAAGAGAAGTTTCATGGTAGTCTTGAGAACTCTGTAGAGTCTATCTTGAACACAACACATATTGTTGGCCTCAGAGAATGTGCTGATCAAATAAATAGGACAATATGTAATCTTTTATCTGTTCTGGATAATAAAATTATAATATCCAAATCTACCGATATGTTAAGTGGAAAGATTGTAGATTTTGATAATGACAAACTGTTTAAAAATAAAACAAACCTTCCAAAAATTTTGAGAGCTCAGATTGGTGCAAGGGTTATGTTCCTCAACAACTCTCAGGTAAAACACAAAATCTGCAATGGTACCATTGGAGTAATAACTGATGTTGATGTAGGAAACATGAAAGTGAGAGTTGTTTTTTCTGTTCACTCTGGAATAGTAGATATGGATATCAAAAAACAAACATCAAATTTCTTAGTGAATGATATTCCTGCAAGTAGGGAACAATTTCCAATCAAAATGCTTTTGCATTGACAGTACATAAAACACAATCATTAACTTTACCTGACATATCCCTTAGTCTCGATTCCCAAATATTTGCAGCAGGTCAAGCATATGTATCTTTAAGTCGTTGCACTGATTGGGAGAAGGTTAAAATTAATGCATTTACAAGGGAAGCATTTATTACTGATCAATCAATGATAGCAGAATACAAACGTTTAGAAAGAATTGCTGCCAACTCACTTCCATTTTCTGTAACTCGATAGTAATACTGTAATTGTAATAGAATTAATATTATCGTCGTTTGGCATGTAAAAACAAAATAAAAAATAATAAAATTTTGTTGTACGAATCGCAAATCTCTTTATCTGTACTGGTTGGTGACGAAGTCACCACAAATATAAATTTTGCAATATGCAGTAGATAATTCGGTCACAAGTGTAACAAAGCTTAATTGAAAAGGAAACCTGTGGGCACTTTTTCAACCATGATCGATTTGTCATTTTAAATTGGAAAGAAACAAACATGATCGAACAGTTTGTAGATTAAAGCAACGTTTCACGGTTGTGTAAACATACAAAAGTTAATTCATCTTCTATTTAGTGAAACAACAACTTTCTTTTAAGAAAAAAGTTTTTTTAAAACCATAAATAAAATAATGGACAAACTCAAAAATTATTTCAAGAAAAAAAATTTGAGTGATGGTGATGATGACAATAACAACAGAAATATTCCTATCAATGATACAAATAGCAACAATAAAATTGAGTCTACTAATCATTTTAATAAAGAAGATGAATATTTCCTTGTAAGAGAAAGAAAATTTGGTGCATGTTCAACTTGTAATCAATACAATTCTTCTTATTCATGGTGTCAAAAATGTGACCCACCATTATTAACTCGAGGATGGACAAGCGGTAATGAAGCATTAGATGAATTAATAAAAAGTACACAATTTAAAGCAACACGATATGAGAATCGTTATTATTTTGAATGGATTGATTATAAAAATTTAAAAGATATCAAAAAGATAGGTGAAGGTTGTTTTTCAACTATTTACAAAGCTTCTTGGATCAATGGTCTTAAATCTATAAACCAAAGTAACAAACGAACTAGAAGAAATAGGATTGTTGTATTAAAAAAGTTAAAAGATATACAAATTATTTCTGATGAATTTTTAAATGAGGCATGGTTTTTTATTTTTATTTTTATTTTTATTTTTATAATATAGAAAAAGTAATTACTTCTAAAACTAAATTTTTTAATTCTTAAATTTTAATTTTTTACAGGTCAAAAATTACGTTGAATTTTATAAAAGAATCAATACAGTTCATATTTTTGGATTATCACAAGATCCAATCACCAATGAATATATATTTGTGATGGAATATATGAATGATGGAAATCTTCACGATTGTTTAAAAAAGGAATTTAAAAATTTAAAATGGAAAGATAAACTAGACATTCTTTACAGTATTATTAACAGTTTAGAAAAGCTTCACGAAAAAGAAATTATTCACCGTGACCTTCATAGTGGTAATATTCTATATAAAAAGCAAAATGACTTTATCTATCCACGCATTGCAGACTTGGGATTTTCATGTCCAGCTAATCAAAATGTATTTGGGGTACTTCCATATGTTGCACCAGAAGTCTTAAGAGGTGAAGCTTACACAATTAGATCTGATATATATAGCTTTGGGGTGCTGATGACATTGATATCAGCAGGTCAACAACCGTTCAAAAATGTTCCGCATGATTCAGATCTTGCAATGGCTATTTGTGAGGGCCTAAGGCCAGGATTTTCAAAAAATACTCCTAAATTTTTTATTAGATTGGCATATAGATGCATGGATGCTAATCCTAACAAGCGTCCAAATGCTAAAGAAATTAGAAAGTCTTTTGGTTTTTGGAAAGGTGCATTTAATAAATACTTGATTAGGATGGATAGACATGATTATTATACTCGAGAACAACTCGATGAATTAAAATCAATTAGAAGAGAAATTAATGAAATGGATAGAATAAAATTTGATCCATCGACAATCGCTTCAATTGTTCGTTCAAATGCCGTTTATACTAGCAAGTTATTGAAATTTTTAAATCTTCCTCAACCTGTGAATACAAATAAAGTTACAATAATCGGTAATCATAATGGTAATTATTATGATTTTATTATCGATTTTTACTGTTAATCTATTGATTTTAACGTTTGAATAATCAATATCAACACTAATGCTAATAAATTATATTTATAGATTCTCGTGAAATAGATTTAACAAATGAATGAATTTCTGATGTAAAATGTATTGTAAATTTATTTATCGTTATTATTATTATAATAATGGCCGAAATATTTATTTATTTATTCATGATTGTGCACTTGTTAAATTTATTTATATATTGGTTTGTTTATTACTACTCTTGAGTAAATACTTCAACAGGTTGCTCAACAATTTCCAAGTAAAATTTTTATTTCATAAATAATCAATTCATCACTTACAAATTAATATCTCAAATATACAACGAATCTATCTACCCCGAAGGGAAAGCTGTCGAGTATTTATAATAGTAATAAATAAGGGCATTCGTAATTTAATATCATGATCGTACGACTTGAGCATTAATAATAGTAGGACACCGCCAACACTATGATTCGAAAAGTACTTTAAAATTTAAAAATGTCACCGCCCACCTTATATTCGCATTAATAAGGAAGAAAGAAAAATGTCTCCGGTTATACTGATTCGTAATTTCGAAAGAAATCTATGCACATAGTACTTTGCTGATATATGAAGTATCAGATGATATTTCATTTTATTCACAAGGTTACACATGCGGTGGAGTGAAATATGAGAAACCGACTTGGCTTAAGCTCCTTTCCATGTATTTACAGTTATCCAAAGGTAAAGAATAATGGTAAGTTCTATCAACACCTACCCATGTTATTCTTCCTTTTCTTAGGAAACACTTTCAAATCATTGGGCAAATATTATTTTCTATTATGCATGATAAAGATCCATCAAAACACACATTATTTAATCATGCAAACACAATATATTTTTTTGATAAAAATTTGGAAGTTCATATTATTATACCAGAATTGATGAATTTGTTGTTCTAATGATAATATTTTCAGAGAAAAATTTCACAAGAGATAATAACATAATAGATTTTATAAGAAGTTTAGCAAAAAAATCAAGTGATTTAAAAATATTAACAAGTTTAATAAATGGTCAAATTTATAATTGATTTTTCTTATCTTCTTCCAAATGAAATATTTTTAACTTTTAATTTTCTCATTGATTCTGTTAAATTATCAACTTCCATCGAATCAGAAGATTCAATGTTATTTTTACTGCTGTTGCTATTACTATTATTATCATTACTAACATTAAGTTTCTTCGCCTTATTTTTTTCATCTTTTTCTTTTTTTTTCGATTTTTTCTTTTTAATATAATATAATTTATTTCTAATACTGAATGGAACTATTCCTGTCTGAACAATCGTAAAATTAAATTTTTTGGGATAGTGATGCTTATCAATTAAATGCAATCTACGTTTCTTTGGTTCAGAGAAAAATTTTCCACAACCTTGTACAAAACATTCATACTATATAATATATGATAATAATAAGGTTAATTTAACAAAGATATTAAATATAAAATAAAATTCATTTTATATTTATAATTTAAAAAAAACTTGTAACTATTTTTTCGCCTCTTTCTTTTTTTATTTGAATTATAACATCATGATTTTCTGTTAAGTGTAGCTTCAGCCAACGTTCACTAGGAAATACTTTATCACATTCATTACAGATATGTCTATGTGATGTATTATAATGTACTTCATATGCACTGACTGAAGGAAATCTTATTGGATGAGTTTGACACCATGGTGGAAACTGGCATGTTATAGGTTTTGGGCTAAATTTTAATTATTAACAACTGAAATATTATATAATCATTTTCTTAAAAAGAAAGTACTTCTCACTTTATTATATTTACCTGAATTCCTCATGAAGTTCCTCCTTAATAATTTGTGTTTTTTCTATTTGTAATGTAGAATGTTTTTTGAGCCATTCTGAACGTGCTTCTATATTTCCAAGTGAAAAAAAAGGGTCTTCAGGTGAAAACCTTCTTTTAATTGGAAAAGTAAGCATTTGGAAAATTTTTTTAAGCCAATGAAGTTCTCTGCCAAATTTATTTTGTGCAAGTACCTCTCTTATTGGTTTTTTAATAATTCAAAATCGAATGAAATAAGAAATATGGTATTAAAAGCTAAAATGATGATTTTGAATTTTCTTTCAAAAAGATGATATAATTGCTGATCGAACAGTTTGTAGATTAAAGCAACGTTTCACGGTTGTGTAAACATACAAAAGTTAATTCATCTTCTATTTAGTGAAACAACAACTTTCTTTTAAGAAAAAAGTTTTTTTAAAACCATAAATAAAATAATGGACAAACTCAAAAATTATTTCAAGAAAAAAAATTTGAGTGATGGTGATGATGACAATAACAACAGAAATATTCCTATCAATGATACAAATAGCAACAATAAAATTGAGTCTACTAATCATTTTAATAAAGAAGATGAATATTTCCTTGTAAGAGAAAGAAAATTTGGTGCATGTTCAACTTGGTGTCAAAAATGTGACCCACCATTATTAACTCGAGGATGGACAAGCGGTAATGAAGCATTAGATGAATTAATAAAAAGTACACAATTTAAAGCAACACGATATGAGAATCGTTATTATTTTGAATGGATTGATTATAAAAATTTAAAAGATATCAAAAAGATAGGTGAAGGTTGTTTTTCAACTATTTACAAAGCTTCTTGGATCAATGGTCTTAAATCTATAAACCAAAGTAACAAACGAACTAGAAGAAATAGGATTGTTGTATTAAAAAAGTTAAAAGATTGATCGAACAGTTTGTAGATTAAAGCAACGTTTCACGGTTGTGTAAACATACAAAAGTTAATTCATCTTCTATTTAGTGAAACAACAACTTTCTTTTAAGAAAAAAGTTTTTTTAAAACCATAAATAAAATAATGGACAAACTCAAAAATTATTTCAAGAAAAAAAATTTGAGTGATGGTGATGATGACAATAACAACAGAAATATTCCTATCAATGATACAAATAGCAACAATAAAATTGAGTCTACTAATCATTTTAATAAAGAAGATGAATATTTCCTTGTAAGAGAAAGAAAATTTGGTGCATGTTCAACTTGTAATCAATACAATTCTTCTTATTCATGGTGTCAAAAATGTGACCCACCATTATTAACTCGAGGATGGACAAGCGGTAATGAAGCATTAGATGAATTAATAAAAAGTACACAATTTAAAGCAACACGATATGAGAATCGTTATTATTTTGAATGGATTGATTATAAAAATTTAAAAGATATCAAAAAGATAGGTGAAGGTTGTTTTTCAACTATTTACAAAGCTTCTTGGATCAATGGTCTTAAATCTATAAACCAAAGTAACAAACGAACTAGAAGAAATAGGATTGTTGTATTAAAAAAGTTAAAAGATATACAAATTATTTCTGATGAATTTTTAAATGAGGCATGGTTTTTTATTTTTATTTTTATTTTTATTTTTATAATATAGAAAAAGTAATTACTTCTAAAACTAAATTTTTTAATTCTTAAATTTTAATTTTTTACAGGTCAAAAATTACGTTGAATTTTATAAAAGAATCAATACAGTTCATATTTTTGGATTATCACAAGATCCAATCACCAATGAATATATATTTGTGATGGAATATATGAATGATGGAAATCTTCACGATTGTTTAAAAAAGGAATTTAAAAATTTAAAATGGAAAGATAAACTAGACATTCTTTACAGTATTATTAACAGTTTAGAAAAGCTTCACGAAAAAGAAATTATTCACCGTGACCTTCATAGTGGTAATATTCTATATAAAAAGCAAAATGACTTTATCTATCCACGCATTGCAGACTTGGGATTTTCATGTCCAGCTAATCAAAATGTATTTGGGGTACTTCCATATGTTGCACCAGAAGTCTTAAGAGGTGAAGCTTACACAATTAGATCTGATATATATAGCTTTGGGGTGCTGATGACATTGATATCAGCAGGTCAACAACCGTTCAAAAATGTTCCGCATGATTCAGATCTTGCAATGGCTATTTGTGAGGGCCTAAGGCCAGGATTTTCAAAAAATACTCCTAAATTTTTTATTAGATTGGCATATAGATGCATGGATGCTAATCCTAACAAGCGTCCAAATGCTAAAGAAATTAGAAAGTCTTTTGGTTTTTGGAAAGGTGCATTTAATAAATACTTGATTAGGATGGATAGACATGATTATTATACTCGAGAACAACTCGATGAATTAAAATCAATTAGAAGAGAAATTAATGAAATGGATAGAATAAAATTTGATCCATCGACAATCGCTTCAATTGTTCGTTCAAATGCCGTTTATACTAGCAAGTTATTGAAATTTTTAAATCTTCCTCAACCTGTGAATACAAATAAAGTTACAATAATCGGTAATCATAATGGTAATTATTATGATTTTATTATCGATTTTTACTGTTAATCTATTGATTTTAACGTTTGAATAATCAATATCAACACTAATGCTAATAAATTATATTTATAGATTCTCGTGAAATAGATTTAACAAATGAATGAATTTCTGATGTAAAATGTATTGTAAATTTATTTATCGTTATTATTATTATAATAATGGCCGAAATATTTATTTATTTATTCATGATTGTGCACTTGTTAAATTTATTTATATATTGGTTTGTTTATTACTACTCTTGAGTAAATACTTCAACAGGTTGCTCAACAATTTCCAAGTAAAATTTTTATTTCATAAATAATCAATTCATCACTTACAAATTAATATCTCAAATATACAACGAATCTATCTACCCCGAAGGGAAAGCTGTCGAGTATTTATAATAGTAATAAATAAGGGCATTCGTAATTTAATATCATGATCGTACGACTTGAGCATTAATAATAGTAGGACACCGCCAACACTATGATTCGAAAAGTACTTTAAAATTTAAAAATGTCACCGCCCACCTTATATTCGCATTAATAAGGAAGAAAAAAGGTCACCGATTACACTGATTCGCGAACATAGGCTATGAAAAAAGGTTACCGGTTACACTATAATTCGCTTATTTTTAGTACTTGTACGTTACACTTGTAATAGATCTTGTTAAAAAAATTATTCACTTCATTTTGCTAATTTTCATGAATTTATTTCTTTAGTTTATATGTGATATAATAACTTAATAATAATTTTTTTTTAGTAACTAATCTTGGCTTTGCAAATATTTCTGATATTCATCCATTATGCAAGAATGGATTTTTATTAGTATTTTCTAATAATATCTTGTGTTTGGGAAAAGTTATTACATTTTATGAAAAACGTGGACAAAGACATGCATGGGTTGAAAAGCCTGCAGGACTTTTGGATAATTTATCATATATTTCTATTAAAGTTTATATTCCAGTAACTCAAACAATATTTTTCATGTGGTAGGAGGTAACATTACAATTCATATTACACCACAAGATATAGTTTATTTTCTGGGGGTCATGTTCATATTCCAATGAGATTTTTTTTATTTACAATTATTTTAGTATGTCAAATACACAAAATTTGCTTTCAAGAATTTTTAATTAAAAAAAATTTGCATGTCACAGGCTATATTGATTCGCATCATTAATAAATTGTTAAATGTTACCATCAAATTGATTCGCTCAATTATAAAAAAGCAAGATTCGCATTAATATTATTAGGTGCTTAATTTGGCGGTGACATTCAATAGAGTTTCCCGGTCCTAAAAAACCAAATCGGCTGATATGGATAAATGGAAGACACACATTTTAATAGTAATAGATAGTAAAATACGGAGTTAATGATAAGAATAGCCAGAATCCTGAATCATTTTTTAATTGTAGAAATTTAAATTGACAAAACGTCAATTTAATTGTAGATCTTTGTTACAGTCCAGTGTACGTATGATGCAAGCCACTTAGTCCCACAACTTTTTATTGGTTGTATAGATTTTCAAATTCTCCAAAAATGGAAATGCAACACCCCAAAATAAATCGTATATTTGAAGCCAAGACCTTCCTCTGCAAAATCACGATTTCATCTCATTGATAGGTCATGTTGTTGTGGAGAATTTGAACTTCAAAGTTGCACAAGTTTACCGAATTTACTATGTTTAGCCCTAAAATGACGTGTTACACACAAAAAAGTTAATATCAAAAATAGACGAATTGAAACAATAAAAATTTCCCTTGTATTACAGATATTTTGTCACGTGAATTTTCCAGATGAACGGGAAGAGAATTATCTTTATTATTAAAAAAAATACAAAGAACAGCTAAGTTCATTTATTTTAAATTTAATAAATAGACTATTGCATTGATCAAATAAATGTGCAATTTGCGAAATATTCTAACGAATGTTTATCAATTATTTAATAGTTTGTGTAGGAGTAATTGAAGTAAGCTTTAAGGACAAGATCTATGAACAAAATATATTAACGAAGGTTTTATCAATCATTCAATAGTTTAGATAAATTTCTCTTTTATTTTAACTAATATTTAATAACGTCACTATAATCTTTATTGTTGTTGTTTATTGTTCTAATCATCATTTACATATGTATATTGGAATAAATGTAAAAGAAAATTTTAATATTTGCATTTTTGATTGGAAATTTTTTCTCAAAATTGGCAGCATGGCACAGAAAGTTGTGGGACTAAGTGACTTGCACTATATATATGTTATCAAAATTATGAATTGTATCATGCATAATTAAAAATTTGACATTGTGTCATGAATTATGCATTGCGTCATAATATTTCCCATTCCAAAAGTTCAGTTGTTGCCACCAGTCGAGGCTCTGATCCTACCAGTAATAAAGGAAGACTTTAATTACAATCCAGCAAGAATGTGTATTTTATTCCAGTAATAATTATTAAACATAATTAGTATAACTCGGTGAAGAAATTAATGTAAAATTAAAAATTATTATTATAAATTATTATTGTTTACACATGCTCCTATTTATGCATAACTTTTATTTCCTCCTCCACTTTCTGGTTGCTATATATATAATTTCCAAATACTTGAACAAATGCAAGCTTCATGATAACTAGAACAATTCCTTCCACCCTGTTCTGCCTCTATTGTTTTGAGCTTCATGTCTTCGTGAACCATTAATGTTTTTATACTCATAATCATGTTGGCACAGATTGCGTTTATAAGTTTGATCCTAATTTGAAAATAAAAAACAAAAACTATAAGACTAAAGACTAGAATATATTAAACAGTTTCAGCACTTGGGTTTGGTTTGTTTTTATAATTTTATATATATATGTATATACAGTCAAACCTTGTTATAACGAACACACTGGTTTGGCCTCAATGATCTGTTATAACGAGGTATTCAGTAACCAAGGTAATTGATGATCAGCACGTGGTACTTTTAAATATAACTTTTTTTATTTAATTAATAATTTTTTTTTAACAATAATAATAATAAAATTGTACAACATATAATAATATTAATAATATTATAACTGATAAAATAATATTAAAAGAAGTCAAATGTGATATGGCATGGAACTATTGTTTGGTAAAATAAGAAGTTACTTTTCCTTGGTTTAAACTTTTAAAATTATACAAATTAATTTTTTTCTTT
>CAUDNR010000874.1:0-19368 GCA_958430865.1 Entrophospora sp. SA101
TACACTCACCTGCCAAAAGTATCCGGACAAAATGTAGATCATGTAAATTTCCGTGACATTTCTGGGTGTTTTACACAAAAATACTCGAAAACTAGCGAGAAAACGTGGCTTTTTGTCCTAAGTAACTGCACTTCAAATGTTCGAAATTGCATATTTCCATTAATATTTATAATCTAATAAAATATAGTTTTTGGGTGATATGTAAATTCTTAAAATCGTTTAAAAATGTTGGTTCCCAAGACTTTTTTTTGTCCCATAAAATATCCCACATAATAATAAAAAGTCTGAAAACTCCATAAAAGAATTTAAAATATAATGAACAAAATAAAAAAAAGATGATTAAAATTCGTCAGAAATTGATAGAGTTTCATGTATTGAGAAAATTTCCGAAAATTTTTCAAAAATCGAAACAATAATTTTTTGATTTTTTTGATTTTTTTGATTTTTGAAAAATTTTCGAAAATTTTCTCAATACATGCAACTCTATCAATTTCTGACGAATTTTAATCATCTTTTTTTTATTTTGTTCATTATATTTTAAATTCTTTTATGGAGTTTTCAGACTTTTTATTATTATGTGGGATATTTTATGGGACAAAAAAAAGTCTTGGGAACCAACATTTTTAAACGATTTTAAGAATTTACATATCACCCAAAAACTATATTTTATTAGATTATAAATATTAATGGAAATATGCAATTTCGAACATTTGAAGTGCAGTTACTTAGGACAAAAAGCCACGTTTTCTCGCTAGTTTTCGAGTATTTTTGTGTAAAACACCCAGAAATGTCACGGAAATTTACATGATCTACATTTTGTCCGGATACTTTTGGCAGGTGAGTGTACAAGTCGCTTATGAGAGTAAAATTACGCATAAATTACGTAAATTTTGCATAATTGCATAATATTTATTACCCAGAAAAAATTTTAAATGCCATTCGTTAAATGTTTCAGATTAATTCATATTATAGAAGTAATTGCTCATTATAAATTTAGTAAATTAATTTATAAGAGTAAGGCAGCTGTTGTAACATTTACATTGCAAACTTCTGATATGCTTAGCTCCATTTAAAACATGACATGGTTTTCCTAGAATAATCAATCAGGCTTCCTCTATATCTACATCGCAAATAGTATAATTGTCTATTGATATTTTAAAAAATGACTTGTGCTTTCATATTTTTTCTTAAATAAACAGGAGGAGTTATATTAATCATAATGAATTTCATATATATATTTTCAAAAAAGTGCCAGCTTTATTTAATAACAATAGGATGGTCAATAATGACAATATTCATCATCATCATCATCAGTCCTTACACACAACGGCAGCAGCAGCAATAGCAAGCCATCCAGAGACGACAATATTGACGGCAACAATGGACAACCAACAATATTTGCAACTTGCGTGAATAACGTTATATCAATAATGACCAGGATACACTGCGAGAATACTTTACAACAACATACAATAATAATTCTAATGTCATACATTTTTCAGCTTGTAATGTAGGATTTTCAAGGAACGGTGCTATAATGACCACGGCATGTCAAGAACATTAATGATGACAATAATAAATAATGACGAAAATAATAATAAACCGTCAAGAATTGTATACAAAATGCTGTTTTTTGGACTTGTAATTCAACCTTTTGAAATTTCTTTTATGTCCACATCATCTTTTCTGGTGCCCCGAAAAACGAATCGAAAATCACATTTGAGAGTCCACCTTTTCCTAAAATATTTGATTTTAAAACTTTATACTATCCATCCTCATCTTCCTCATTGTTTTCAGATCCCTTGATTTTGGACTTTAAATGATGGATTGGTTTCAAAAACAAACACCCGAGACACAATAATAATGATAATAATAATAATTTATTAAAAATGAAATGTTGTGTTGTTCGTTTTATTATTATTATCATGTATTAATTAATAAATTCAATTAATTGACTGTTTAGTTTACTTTATTAAAATTGTATTTCATTAAATATTCAAGGTTACTTAATAAACTATCATTGCCTTTTAAACTCATCATTTAATATTCTACTTGTATGGTATGCTAATGGATGTGATTGTGAATTTGTTGTGAATTACTATTATTAATATTCTTATTATTAATATTACCACCATAATCATTACTGCTAATTAGTTTGGTGGGAAATATTGTTCCTCCATGTTCC
Organism: Entrophospora sp. SA101; assembly: GCA_958430865.1. NCBI lineage: Eukaryota > Fungi > Glomeromycota > Glomeromycetes > Entrophosporales > Entrophosporaceae > Entrophospora > Entrophospora sp. SA101. The sequence goes on from CAUDNR010000874.1 coordinate 2,186, forward strand.
CCAAATTGATCAATAATGGGTTTTTCTCCTGCGAATTTTTTGTTTTATAAATTTCCTTTGATTCAATATGAAAAATTCCCAAAGCTCTCTCATAGTTGGTCTCTTGGCTAGAACCACATCCCAACGCCCTTGGATCATTTGTGCATAATCATCAGGTATTCCCGGTAATATTGGTGGTCATAAACCTGTACATATATTAAACATTAAGTCATTATTATGAGCTCCATCATAAAATGGTGGATGTCCTGCAAATATTTCCTACATTAACATCCCAACATTATAAATATCTGATCTTTTGTGTTCTTATTTCCTCTAATAATTCTGGTGCAATATAAGAATACAATTCCATAAATTTTATTGACAGTTTTTCATCAACTGGTCCACATAATCCTAAATCTGTGATATAACAACACCTTCTTGCAATAGAGTATATTACCAATATGTAAACTGCAATGAATTAGATCATCTTGATGTATGAAATATAATGCATTACATAATACATAAAAATATTAATTCTACCTTTTAATCTTAAATCATAATATGAATTATATAATTAAGAGCCACAATAATTCAATACCTGAAATTAATTATATAAATAAATCAATTGATTTAAAAATAAAAAATGATTTATTTTAAATAAGAACAATTGCCTCATCAAAAAAGATTTTCCTGAGTTATTTAAGCTCCAAACTAACCTCCATTTTAATTTCATCATAATCATCAATACATCCTCTTGTCCACCCAGCAGTATAAATCCATCTTCTGATAACTTTTTTGTTTTATAAAATTGCTCGTAAGGTATCCATTCTATAATTCTATTTAGGAGAGATGAAAGCTGTTGACATTTTTGAATAAAACTATCAATTATCTCATTTCCAGATGTCCAAGTGCTGAAAAGGCTCTGTAAGTGCAGACCAATACACTTTTCACAATATTTATCAGAGTATCTTTCTGCTTTACAATTATTGCATTTTCTTGGTTCACCATATTTATGAATTACTTCCTTTAATTCACATCATAAATAAACCTTTCTCTGCAAAATTCTTTTTGATTTCTAAACAGTTTTTTGCTTTCTTTGACTAATTGTAAAAATAACCTTTCCTATTTCTCTGTCAGAATTAGTTGGAAAGCAGATGGAGCAATACCGTTCATTTCGTTATAAACTTTTTATACTAAATTACTTCTATCTGGTGTTAATAACTTAACAAAGGACATTTTAATATTTAATAAATAATAATGGTATTTTTTATTTCTTTTTGTGGTATTAATCATAAGAATTTCTTTGCATGCAGCATCTCGAATTCTTTAATTTCTCCTACATAAAAATATTTGATTGAATATAGTATAAATGAGTGCACCAGGCTGGAATAAAAACAAAAAAAGTAATTCTATTAGAAATGGATGCTAAATGAAGCGGAAAACTTTAATGTTTTTTAATGTTATTGTTAAGATTATTTGGCTTTGTTGTTAATCCTCTTATTCTCGATACCGAAAAACATTTTAAATAATTTTATAAATTCCTACTTTTGTCTTTACCGCATCCTAGTTTGTATTATAAAAAGATCGGCTATTGTTTTAAAAATTGTAAATCGTTACTAATTTTAAAAATAATAAATTTCAAATTCCAAAAAGTTTTTTTTGCAAAAAAAAAATTTTTTACAATAATAAAATAGACAAAAATAATAAAAGTTAATAATAATAATAATAATAAAAACAATAAATCTTTATATTCAAAGAATTAAAAGAATCAATATAATAGTAATAATAATAATAAATAATAATAATAATAGTAATAGTAATAATAGTAATAAAATCATAGTAATAATAATAATAATAATAAAAATAATAAAAGAAGAGTCTAATTATTTCCAACCTTCCCATGCCACCTCATACTGTTCTCCCATATACCATGCCCTTTAAGACCACTAATACCAAAAACATTACAACTTCTACAGCGAACAATAATAATAACGGAACATCACAAATGAACAATAATAATAATAATAATAAAACCACATCCTCGCCTTCTACTACTACATCTACATCTATAACTCGTACATCTTCTACTTCTCCCCCTCCTTCTTCTTCCATAAAATCGAATCCGAGACAAAGAAGAGCTACTTCTACAGCTTCATATGTTTTTGCACCTAGTTGGTTAACGAATAAATCAGGTTCTTCCTCCCCCTCTACAATCTTAAGTCCTGCTTATTCCTCTTCTTCTGAAGGGAAATCTACAAAAGAGGAGGCTAATAATAATAAAGGGTCGATGGTGGGAAGATCTTTAAAAAAAGATGGGCTTAGTAACCATAACAGCCATAATAATAATGATAGTAAGCAGCAGCAGGGTAAGGATGGGCTAGGGAAAGGTATTTATTATTATGTGTAATATAATAATTTATTATTAATTAGATTCCTTTTATAATAATAATAATAATATTAATATTAATAATATTTATAAATTATGTAGATGGTAGTAGTAGCTCTTCTTCATTAGACAATTTAACAAAATCATCATTATCAAATAATGGTAATTTACCATTAACATCTACTATTAGATCAAAGACAAGAGAATTCACAGGATCAGCAGCACCTCGTACTTCAAATCTTGAAGAATCGACAGGATCATTTAATGAGGTTCGTTTAAATAAATAAACAAATGATTATTTTTAATAATAATAATAACAATAAATATTTATTTTTTTTTTAGTCAATTAGCAAAAATCATCATCAAAACCACCGCACACACTCACGTTCACGTACAATCTCCCAACCAACTAATTCCCTAATATCGAGTTCATCGTCGTCATCAACAAAATTTGAACGTGAATTTGTAAGTTTGAATGAATTTTATTTTTAAATTTTTTTAAATTATTTATTATCTAAATGTTTAAATATCATAACATGAATTAATTGAAAATAAATTTTTAGCCAACGCTAGCAAAAAAGAAGCCTTCATTATCTATTGATTTATCCTCAAAAAACGTTGAAAATTTGTGGGGTAATTTTAATTCCTTAATAATAATTACAATGAATCTTTTTTCAAGATTAAAAATAAATTTTAAAATAATATAATAATAATTATTATTGTTAATAAATTAGGTGTAAAATCCAAGCTTCTTTCACCAACCTCATCATCATCATCATCACAATTATATAATGATAATAATAATCCATCATTACTAACGCAACAATCATCATCACCATCACAATCATCACATATACAATCACCCTCATCATCAATGATGAGACGTAAGACTATCAGATCTTTATCAATGGATAGTGGAGGAACTCGACCCATTAACAATAATACAAATTTTAATTTTGGTGTAGGGGTTGGTATTTCATCAAATAATCGTGTTGGTCAACAATCTCAATCACATCAACAGCAACATTTTAAACAATACATTAGGGAAGCTACAAATTCAAGATCAACAAGCAGCAATAATGCTAATAATTATAATAATAATGGCCATTATTCAAGACCAAGATCAATCTCTACTTCATCAAATGTCATAAAAAAACCTTTATCAGGTAGTCAACGTAATAGTGTTAATGGTGGTGGCGGTGGCAATTTATTATTACGTAGACTGAGCAATTTTGGTAATAATAATAACAGTATGAATGGGTTTAGTGTGGGCAGCATGGGCAATAATAGTGGAAATAATAATAGTAGTAATAATGTTGGAAGTATTAGTGGTATTTCCAATGGTAAATTTTTGTGGAGTAATAATTCAATGGGTAGAATGGGACAATTTAAAATAGAATTGGACAATGAAGATAATTTACCAGGTCGTACTAAAGAAATTTTAAACCCGTTGAATGGGTGTGACAATATTGAAGAGGTGGATGAAGTAGAAGATAGTGAGGATGAAGATGAACATCAAGAAGAAGGCGAGGAATTTAAGAACAATATTAATGTTAATGGTGATAATGACCAGTATAAGAAAAAATATAGCTTTAGTTATAGCGATAGCAACAAACAAAAAGACAATAAATCAAAATTTTTTTCGCATTCACAATCAATCAATAATGATTATAACAATAACAAAAACAATAATCATAACAGTAATGAACAATATTATGATTATTACTGTGATGGTGATGATCTCAATTCTGAATCATTGATCTCATCACTTGAACGCGAAGAGAATTTCTTAAGACAATTAGGGTGGAAAAAAATCAACGAAAATGAACTCGGAATAAACAATAATAACAACAATGATGGCAATAATAACTATATTATTAATAACTATAAAAACAAGAATGATTTGGTTATTACTGATGAGGAAAAAAGAGGGTTTATTAGATTAGTTAAAGCTTTAAATGGTGTTCCTTCTAATAAAACAACCTCATCATCGTCACCATCATCATCGAAATTATCATTTTCGTTAAGTGCAACTAATAAAAATGGTTATCATAATGATGACGACGACGTTGAAACATTGTCTATTGATGAGATTAATTTTGCTAAAGAGAGATGGGCAGCTGCTATAACTGCTGCTAAAAAAAGAAAAAACGGTAATATTAACAATAACAATTTGATTATGAAGTCAACATTAACGCCTACAACGACAAGAAACAATATTATTACTAATATTACTAACAATATTACTAACAATAATAATAATATTTATTACTGATGCTAATATTTCTATTACGGTTGCTGCTGCTACTATCGTTATCATTATTATTATTATTATTATTATTATTATTAATTATATTATTATTATTAAGACAATGAATTAGTATAGAATTTTTAATTCTTTGTTATGTATATATTATATCTTTATCATCAAATCATCATCATCTTACAATCTTATTAATAACATCATCATCATAAATCTTACATTTTACATTTTAAATTTTAATTAACAACAACATCATCATTTAAAAAAAAAAAACAATTTTTTTCAAAATTCATTTATCTAACAAAACATTTACAAAAAAAATTTTTTTATCATTTATTATTTATATTTTTAAATCAATCAATCAATCAATCTTTAAAAAATATTTATTATGATTTTTTTTTTATTTATTAGTATTATTATTATATTATTTATTCTTTTGGTTTATATTTTACTATATTATTATATATATTATTATTAGTATTATTATTATTATTACTATTATTATTATTATTATTACCATTATTATTATATTTTTTCTTTCGATTAAATACAAAAAAAATTTTTTTAACAAAAGAGCAAACTCTTTTTAGTGTGTAAGTGTATAAAGTGTATAATAAAAATATACAAAAGTTGATAAAAAATTTATATACATATCTACTTAAAAGATTTTATAATTCTAATTTATAATAATAGAGAATTAAGATGAAGAAAAGAAATCAAGATAATTTTTTTTACCTTTTTTATTCTTTTCATCTAAATAATAAATAAATCTTTCAAAGGGGAATAAAAATTTAAAGTTTTGATAAATAATTTATTGGTACATCAATTTCAACACTTAAAAGCATTTGTGCAAAAGTTTTCCCTTGTTTATCAATTTGTAAAGAACTCAAACCTCCGCCACCTAAATCATCACATAAAAAAGTAAATTATCTATATGATTTTTATATTAAAGAAATGTAAATTACTTTTACCTAGACTTTTAGTTAAAACAAAATTTAAACCATGGCACCCAGGCAATTCATATCTTTTGACAATTCCTTTACACATATGTGTCATGTAATCTTTCACTACCTTTTTAAAAAATATATTAAAATAATTGCTTATAATATCTTTTTTTTTAAAAGAATACTTACTTGTTCTGTTAATGATTTTTTTAAAATTGGATAAAATTTTGGATCTCTTGCTAAAATACCTAGAAATGGTTTTTTTTTGTTTAGAAAAAAATTTTATAAAATAAAGTTTTTAGCTATATGAAGAAAATTACCTATATTGCAGGTATCACCTTTATCACCACTTCTTCCCCATGCCAACTTTATTAATGGAACTTTAACCAATTTCTTATTGTTATCACTATTACCATCATCAATTTCTGACGATGATGATGATGGCTGTGGTGGTGGTATAACACTTTGATTGTTGGTAGGAGCGTTGAATAAAATAGTTGTTTTGGTTGGATTATTATTGTTGCTGCCAATAATAATGTATGCTGGAATGGAATTCTTTGAAATAAGACATGAAAAATGAACAAGACACGGCGAAGGATGTGGACGCCCAGATCCGACACCTATTAATTATTATACAGGAAATGATGATGAGAAGGAGGATAAATAGGGGTAATAAAAATTTATAACATATTTTCATTAGCATTATTAGCCAATTAAATAATTGATTGATTGATTGATTGATTGATTGATTACCAGTTATGCCCGGTGCCATACAAGTGGCAGCCTGGAAATATAAAGAATTTCTTTTCAATAAAATAAAATGTATTGTATAAATTTCATTCGTTCGTTACGTTACATACAGGTGCAAGCTCCATTCCAAATATTTTCAATGCTTTTGGGTTATCATGATGAACTGTTATATTCAATACAACCTCACGTGTATTACGGGTTCTTGCATTATGACTTTTAAAGAAATATAAAATGAGTTATTTCACACTTACAAATCTAAAGTCTAAATAAAGTCTTCAAAACGAAAAAACTTATTTACCCATAAGTATGTTCAGCTCCTAATACTTCAACATTAAAGTTGCGGAAATCATCCAATTTGGCTTTAATCAATAGTTTTCTTGTTTTAGATATTATCGCATGACCAACAGCTTTTGCCTATTGAAATCAAAAAAAAATTATTTAAATCATTTTTAAAAAAATATCTAAAAAAGCATTATAATAAATGCCTTTTTCCATGCATCAATTCCACCTATAACCAACATTCCATTCATTTTATAACCATCGACGTAAACTCCCGAAACTTTTAAATCTTCTGTCGGTGGTCTTCCTTTAGCACCAGTCACCAACACCCTGTCAGTACCAATTTGTTTCAATTCCACGTTCCTTAGATCCAAAACCACATCTGGTAAAATATACGCACCCGGATCTAAAATTTCATAAAGCATCTGTTCACCAACTGTAGCTGTTGTCACAAGTCCGCCAGTTTCTTTAGGTTTTGTTACTACAAATTCGCCATTCTCATAGCATTCAACTATCGGATACCCAATATTTATCCATCCACGGTTAGTCGAAAACGCACTTTGTTCCCAATCAGTAAAATTTCCACCAGTTGCTTGACATCCACATTCTATAATATGTCCAGCTAATGACCCAGATGCAAGCTTATCCCATTCTGTATTGGTGTCCCATCTAAATTCATGTATTAAAGCTCCAACCGCCAGTGCACTATCAACACATCGACCTGTTATAACAATCGTTGCACCCAAATCAAGTGCCTTGGCAATTGGAATAGCACCAAGGTATGCGTTAAGAGATATAACCTCTTTTTTATCGTCAGGGTAAAAGTCTGCATCTTTATCATTGCCAGCAATATGTGTGAACCTTTTTACTTCTCCTCTTTCTATTATATTTTTTTTATATTGTGTTAAAATATCATCACCAGTAATAGCCGCTACTCGCACCTTCTCATTATCCTCAATGCCAAACTCTTCTTTCAACAATTTCTCTATTGCGTTCTTACATGCCAATGGATCCAATCCTCCAGCATTTGTAATGATCTTTATATTATTTTTCATTAGATCAGGCCAAAGTGGTTTGAGAACATATGCAATAAATTCAGCAATATATCCACCCTCGCCAGCACCACCTAATCCTTTTGAAAGTGACTGATTACGACGTCTAGCCAAGATCCCCATAGTAACTTCTATTAATTAAAAACACAATGTGTTTTTTGTCGCCTTGTGATTAATATTGCTAGCATTTATTATAATCAATGAATGAATAAATAATCGCATCCAAAAGCAATGTACATTTACCGGCTAAATAATCAGCAATCAAATAATTTAAATTTGAACCTTCCTTTTTAACCAGTTGTTCTGCTCCAGAGGTTGAATCACCCCAAAAAGCGCTACAAAAAATCAAATAAGTAAATAGATATCATAAAAAAGAAAAGTTTTATCGAAATTAAAGTAATCAATTTATTAAACTATTTATAAAAAAAATAACCTGTAACAGCCTATGCGAACAGGTCCCATTTTTTTTACAAAAAAAAAAAAATGATGTAAAAATTAAGACATTACACAAACAAATAAATTACAAATAAATAGATAGGCTTTTTTCATTTTTTCATTTTTAATATTAAAAAACTAAAAACATGCAAACTCTATTATTCGAAGAATCAAATAACAAAAAAAATAATTCATACAGTAATTACAAATCAGAAAATGTACTAGAAGAAGAAGAAGAGGAGGAAAATTCAAAAGAAGACGTTGTATCTATTCACACAGATTCTGATTACTCTTTACCAAGTGAAGGCGAAGAAGACTTTGTTGCTACTAATGGCGGTAATAATAATAATAATAATAATAACATCAATAATAAACAGAAAGTAAAATCAAATGCAACTAGATCTGAGAAAGTCGAACCTGAATTATCGTCAAATCTTTCCGCTGCAGCCACCATAAATAAAACTACCACTAACATTTCTAATGCTAATATTAAAAATAATAATACTAATACTAACAAAGGTATTCATAATCAAGCAGATTCTACACCAGCTTCTACACCTTCTAGAATAAATAAAACAAACAAAAATCCGACATCTACAACAAATAATAATAATAATAATAACGCTACTACTACTATTACTAATACAACAAATAATATAGCTTCTTCACCGAAATCTACTTCATTATCATCTTCAATTAATAACAACAATAATAATTCTAATACTACCACTACTACTAATACCACCACCACCACCACCACCACCACCACAAATACAAACCCTATTAAAAAGAAAGTTATTAATACAAATACCGGTGGTGGCATTTCTCCACATTCGAGAAATTACGAAAGACCGATTAGAGAGGAGCCTATTATTCAACATTCACATTTAGATGATCGTAACAGCAGCAGTAGTAATAGTAGTAGAGATCGTATTTACGACAGAGATATTCATCATGAATGGACACCAAGACATCGTGTGATGCCATATCGAAATCATGAACTTGAGAGAGATTATGAACGTGATCGACTATACATGAAAGGTCTGGACGATAAACTTCCGCCACCTTTTTCGCATCCATTACCGCCGCCGCCGCCGCCGCCACCACCTCATCATCATCATCATATTCATCATCATCATCCACCTCATCATCATCTAGATATACCACGCAGATTTGTTGATAGAATTTCTTCAATTGATTATGATAGGGGAAATGGCAGAGGGGGAAATGCTAATATTGCGATTGGGATTAGTGGTGGTAATAGTAGTTTAGAAACTGGCAATCGAGCTCCAAATAATAGTAATAATAATAGTATTATTAGTAATTGTAATGATAATATGTCACCTAATGGAACAGGAGGTGGAGGTGGCAGAATTAATAATAATGATAGTGGTAAAATATCAACAAGACAACGATCATTAGATGCCACCAAAAAAGATGATCATTTATTACTACCGCGTGATCGAGATCAACAACATCAGCGAGAACGGGACTGGGATGCAAAAATATCGCCATCATTACCAACACCGCCTCCATCATCAATTCATCATGATTTTAATACACGAGACCATGACCATCGATTTAATAGTGGTAACAATACTAATAATAATAATGCTAATAATGCTAATACTAATAGTAGACAACAACGTGATGACCTACAAAGGCCTTTACCACTTCCTCCACCTCCACGTGAAATGTTAAAAGATCGTGGTGGTGGTTTTGTCAGAGGAAGTGGTGGTAGTGGAGGTGATCCACGAGATATGATTTCTTGTTTTAGAAAATTTGATGACCGAACACATCCTATGGCGATGAACCGTAGTCCCGACTATTATCATGGCCCAATGACTGATCGATCTATGAGAGATTTAGGCGGTAAGGATCGTGGTAACGATCTTCATTATTATAACAGTAATAGAAACTTGCAACAAGATAGGCCAAGAATCGAATCTATAAGAAGAGAAGAAAGATTACCAATAGGATTAGGAGGCGGCGGAGGTGCTGGTGGTGCTAGCAGCAATAATAGCAATAGCAATAGTAATAGTAATAGCAATAGTAATGCTAGTGGTGGTAATTGCAATAATAGCACTGGAAATGGGAACAATAACAACAATAATCAAAATAATAATAATAATGACAATAATGGTAATAATGGAATTGGAGGAAGTAATAATAGTAGTGTTCATGGTAAGAATAAGATAACAAAGATTATTATTGATGAGAATAATTATCAAATGTTATTAATAAACAAAGATATGGAAACAGATACTAATTCTTCTAATATTCAATATAATGCCAACGCCACCATTGATAATAATAACTATAATAATGATAATGATAACGATTTGGGAATTTACCAAACTTCTCAAAATGACAATGACAATGACAATGACAATAACAATAACAACAACAATAATAATATAGGTACTAGAGAATATAACCAACAACAGCAATATAATAAACAGCACCAGGATCGAAATTATCAACATAATACACCTAATTATCCATCATCACAAAAACAACAACAATCACCACCATCTTTTATCAACAAAAAAGAAGAACCTCCTTTACCATATCCCTGGAAAAGATGTATATCCAGTAAAAATAAGGCTTACTTCTTCAATACCGAAACTCGTGAAAGTCAATGGACCTTTCCATCTGAAGATAAAAAGAATGTCAATAACAGTAATAATAATAATAATAATAATAATGCAAATACTAATAGTAGCGGTAATGATGGCCGTCAAAATAATATAGGCGGAGGTAATCAAAATGAAAATAATAATAACCTAAATTCAGGTATAAACAATAATCATAGAGATCGTGATGTTGATAATGATGAAACGCCAAGTAAAAGAGCTAAGTTGGATGATAATGAGACTAAAGGAGGAAGATTACAAAAACAAGAACTTCACAATAATGAAAATTCAAAGAAACTTGATAACGACACAAGAAGATTAATTAACAATAATATTGTTAGCAATAATAAAGAAATTAGGCCCAATAGAAAAAATAATATTCCTATCGGCAAATCGTCATCATCATCAGCTATTAATAATCATGAGAATAATAGTAACAATTATAATAATAATAGTAGCAAAAATACCAACAGAAGTAGCAGCTATAACAACAATAACAATAACAACAACAACGATAGAGATTTGTCGCCATTTTTACTTGAAGAAGTTAATGATCTTTCACATATGATAGAAGTAGGTTCTGAAGAGGAAGAAGATAATGATGATAAATTACCGGAACTTGTTGGTGTTATTGGTCAAATATATTATCGAGGTTTTGCATTGAGTGTTCTTAATAAAAAAGCTGAAGATGGTTATGAGGTACATTGACATTAAAAAAACCAAGACAATATTTTTATTATATTATATAAATATATATTCAACAATTTTTTAATATATAATCTTATCAAATTTTCTTTTTTCGTGGCTCCACAACGCCTATATTTATTCACCTATATACCTATGGTTACATTTATATGTATATAGCGAGCAGATTCAACTGAATGGATTGATTGAGAATGAAGGATTAATTATAGTTATTTACTTTCAACTTGACAACAACTACCACTATTCAAATAACAATATCACTACCACAATTAACAGTAGCAAAATTCAAAATAACCCATGAACAACATTGATGCGCTTTTGTTTCTTATTGTAATTAAGTGCTATTATTATTGTAATTATAATTATTTAGTTTAGGAAAAATTTATACATATTAAATATTCAAGAAAGTTTTGTATTTACAACATATGGATTTAATCAAAATTTTGGGAAAAGACTTCATTTCAAATTAAAGATTAATCCATTTCACATTAGCGCCTTTATTTTAGGAAATTTTGGTAACTCAGTTTTATTACATCTACATCTATACAATTTTATCAATAATTAATTATACAATTCACAATCACAACCACAACCGCAACCACACTTGCAACTGTATATTTTTATAATAATATTATTATGCAATATAAAAAAACATTAACATTATTTTTTAAAAAAAAATTCCTGCATCAACTTTCATAAATATTTAATTAACAAATGAATTCAGTATAATTTATCAAAATGATGGATATGTAGAAAAGGAAAGGTTTTATTGGTAAAAAAAAAATTTTTTTCAATCAATCGAGAGAAAATGGAAGAAATGGAAATTTACATTCAAAAATTGGAGAAACATCATGACTATAGCAATTATAATTACTAAAATATTATTAATATTATTAGTATTGCTACATTATCCAACCATTTGATGGAATCTTTAATGTGTAATCAGTTATGATTCAAAAAAAAATTATTACGTTGATTCCGAGCTTTTATTCTTTGCCAATCTGTCTATTGAGGTAAGATAATGGAGACATTTTGTGAATTCAATGGAGGATTACTTAAGTTTTTAAGTCTAGTAAAAATGATGATGGAGGAGGCATCAATGGTTGTAGATATGCTGTTGTTAATATTGGTATCCAGTTGTTTTTCGAAAAGCTTTTTAAGTCTGATACTTTAAAGTTTTTTTTCAAAATTTTTATTTATTTATTTAACACTTCCCACTCGTAAAAAAACAGTTTTAAAATTCATTAAAAAATAAAGAAACAACTCTAATTGCTTCTTCGTCATATCATTAAATGCATTTTAAATGTATTAAATGCACTAAATGAGCGACTGCAATTTTGGAGCGGGAGGTAAATAATGTCAAAACCACATTGTCTTTCCATAATAAAACTTACTATAAAGATAAATTGAATTAAAGAAAAATTTTAGTAGGAGAATTTTTAATAGTGGTTTTTCCAAATAATTGTAGTAAGTTGTCACCACTGTAAAAAAATACTACTGTTACATACGCTTCAAAAAGTGCCTTGGTTGGATGCTCTTTTTTATGCTCTTTAGGATGACTTTAACAATAAGCTCCTTATTCTTCTTAGTTGCAATAAGCATCTAGAACCTTATTGCTGCTACAATACATTATTAATTGCTATCATCATGTCACATCTAGATTTTTCTGTACCTTTTGTAGAAGCTTAGATAACTAAATCTATAATTGTCATAACCTAACGCATATTTCACTTTCAAATCTTATTCTTTCAAATTTTTTCATGACTATCTTTGCCACTGTCAATAATTACAATTGGGTTTAGCAATATTTTCACCGTTACCACTGTTATTAATGTTGTGTGATTATGATGACAAATTAACAGAAGAATAAATATGCTGCTTGGTTAATCGACGGTTATTGGAATATTGACTAGAGTGGATGGTGTGGAGTTGGAAAACCAGCCAAGGCCAAACAGTAAGATTTGATTGTGCAATAGATAACCTTTCAGGATAAATCAAATTTTAACTTTAAAAAAAAATGCAATAAAATTGGTATAATTAATTTAATAAATTAATAGAATTTTTATTATAGGCGAGGCAAGTTCTAACTGATTCAATAGAAACTTATAATAGACCTTATATCTCATCAATTATGAGGAAGTTTAGAAAAATAATGATGAAACAATTAGGCAATGTCACTTGAAGATTTTAAGTAGAAAACTTATCATAGGTGATCATTCCTAGTAATTCATTCCTTTCTCCTTAGTACCTCTTTATTCTATTTACTAATACTAAATAATAATATTTATTATTTAGAATACTAGAAAGAAAAAAGATTATTGAACTTATATAATCGATTAATTTATATTTTATTTTGTAAATTTAAAATTAGGTTTAATCAATCTAGACCAATTAAACCAATGTTTAATCTGCGTGACTTTTGTCCTGGCAGTGTATGTGTTTCGTTTTTCTAGTAGTAGATAAATAAAAATAATTAAGGTCAAAACTACTTGTAAAATATAACCAATGAATAATATTGCAATGATATTCATCTGGTTAAACTTATTTCCAGTTCATATTTTAGAAATAATAATAAATAAGAAATAAATAAATAAAAACAAAAATAAATTAAATGAAGTAGCTCTGGTGCAATATAAGGTATAATTCCATAAAGTTTATTTGATGATTTTTCGTCAACTGGTCCACATAATCCAAAATCTGTGATATAGCAACTACCTCCTTGCAACAATATATTACCACTATGTAAATCACAATGAATTAAATCTTTTTCATGTATACGATATAATGCATTACATAAATTTCTAAAAAGATTAATTCTATCTTTTAATCTTAAATTTGAATGATTTTTTTGTATATAATCCCTTAAATTTCCATCTGGATTATAATTAAGAACTATTGCATAATTTCCATTTTCTGGGAATTTAGTTATACCATAACAAGGAACAATTAAGCTTGATTTAATTGTACAATAATTCAATGCCTGAAATTAATAATTAATTACATAAATAAAATCAATTAACTTAAAATAAATGGTTTTAATTTAAATAAGAACAATTACCTCATCAAAAAAAGGTTTTCCTGGATTACTTGAATTATTTAATGATTTTAATACTATTTGCTGAGCTCCAAAATAATTAAATTCCTTTTTATTTTCATCATAGTCATCAATAGATCCTCGTGTCCATACAGCAGTATAAATAGAACTGAATCCGCCTTCTGTTAACTTTTCTATATTATAAAATTGCTCATAAGGTATCCATTCTATAATTTGAGTTGGAAGAGATGAAAGCTGTTGACATTTTTGAATAAAACCATCAATTATCTCATTCCTAGATGTCCAAGTGCTGAAAAGGTCCTGTAAGTGTAGACTAATACACTTTTCACAATATTTATCAGAGTATCTTGTTGTCCCACAATTATTGCATTCTCTTGGTTCACCCCATTTATAAATTGCTTTATTTAATTCAAACCAATAAATAAATCTTTCTCTGCAATATTTCTTTTCATTTTCTAATAGTACTTTATTTTCATTGACTAACTGTAAAAAATAACTTTTTCTATTTTCAAGGTCAGAAACAGTTGAAAAAGCAGAATATGCAATACTACTCATTTCATTATAAATTTTATATACTAGTTCTCTTCTGTCTTGTGTTAATAATTTAGCAAAGGACATCTTAACTTTTTAATGTTTATTTTTTTAAAAAAAAATTGTAAGAATTTAATTGACGATCTGTCTATAGTAATAGTGTAAGACACCCAGTCCAATCAAAAATGCAAGAAAAATTGGTATATCACGTGACTTTCAAAAGTCGCCTGATCACGGGACCGTATGCGATCATTGCATAATAGTTACTAGCACTAGGGCTTTTATTCGTAATACAAATTCTTGTTCGAATTATTCGAATTACATTG
This sequence comes from Entrophospora sp. SA101, assembly GCA_958430865.1. Classification (NCBI taxonomy): domain Eukaryota; kingdom Fungi; phylum Glomeromycota; class Glomeromycetes; order Entrophosporales; family Entrophosporaceae; genus Entrophospora; species Entrophospora sp. SA101. The sequence continues at coordinate 17,527 of CAUDNR010000874.1, forward strand.
AAAATTTATTCGAATAAATTTTAATTCGATAAAACGAATAATTCGAACAAGAATTTGTATTACGAATAGAAGCCCTAATACTAATACTAATAATAATCAGCAATAATTGTCACGGTCTAATTAAATCAATAATAATGTCACATAAGTTAGTTTTTTTTTAATAATTGACAAGGCAAAATTCTGGTCTGTGAAAAGAATAAATATTACACAGTGAGTTTCAGTTTAGTGGACCTTGATTTAGCGGATTTAGGTTTAACGGATAAATTTATTATGGTTGATCAAAATCTTGAATTCGAAGAAGAAATGACGGAACAAGCATTGTGTTGGGACAACCTGAAGTTGAAGACAATGATGTGTTGAGAAGATAAATGAACCGATTGTAACAAGTACAGAAGCCATAAATGGTTGGGAATTGCATTTAAAAAATTTAGAAGTTGATTTCTCAAATGATTAAAATGTATTGAAGTTAAAAAGAGAAATTTCTTATAGAAGTGCCCAAGAAGCAAAATAATGTCGAATTGATGAATTTATGAGTCAACAGTGATATATATTAATATTATCGTTATATTTTTTTTTATATTAACTGTATCACGTGATTTGATCATAAGTTTCGCTTTTTGCGGATCTCTCAGTTTAGCAAATTCCTGGAACAAACATGCCCGTTAACCGAGACTCACTGTGTATTATTTAAAAAATTATTTTTAGCTTTGATTGATCATTTTTTGGTGTGTAAAAAATTTTTTTTATTGAAAATTTAAGGGTAGGGTAAATCACGTGTCAATTTATATGTAGATCCGGCTCAAAAATCCAAATTTATGCACGTTACATAGATAAGTTACGCGAAACGCGTCTAAACGCCTTCGAAATTTTGGGGACACGTGAAAAGGACGGGGGACGGGCAGGTGTGGCTTGAACCCGTCCCCCGTCCTTTTCACGTTTGGCCTTTTAATACTAGAAAAGGACGGGCAATGGTATGGGTGTTTTTCAAAATAATTAAAAAAGGACGGGCAATTATGAGGGACGGGCGTGGCGCGGGTCAAGGCACAGCAACCCGTCCCCCGTCCTTTTCTATTATTCATTGGGGAAATCTTGAAAAGGACGGGTGAAAAAGGGACGGGTTGCTGTGCCATCACTGCCCGTCCCTAATGTTTTCTTAAAAAGGAGGGCATTAATAATACTTACAATATTGTATAATAAATAAGAAAATAAATCATTTCAAATTGTGCAAGGCATAATTGGAAAATATTATATTATTATGTACTAGCCATAAATTCGTATTAATATTAGTAATAAAAAATAAATTGATATGTGCCAAAAATATAATAAATCTATTACCAAATAAATGTGGCATTGGCATTCATTATTTGACAATCTTGATTATTACCAAATAACAATGCATTTATTATTAAAAAAACGTGGCATTCATTTTGATCAGTATTAAATTTAAAGTTTTGTATCAAAAAGGTTATTTATAGTGGTGGCAACAATCAACATCTGAATCTAGATTTTCATGTTTTTTGACACTAAACAAAATTGCCAATTCAATTTTGTTCTATGAACTAGCCATAAATTCAGTAATAAATCCATTATTAATAAATGTGGCATTAGCATTCGTTATTTGACAATCTTGATTAGTACCAAATAACAATGCATTTATTATTAAATAAACGTGGCATTATTTATGATCTTGCATTCATTAATTAAAAAAATGTGGCATTCATTTTTGATTAGTATTAAAATTAACAATTAAAGCTTTGTATTAAGATTATTCCCCTTCTATTTATAGTGGTGGCAACAATCAATATCTGAATCTATATTTTCAATGATTTTATTTTATACAAT
>CAUDNR010000876.1:0-23410 GCA_958430865.1 Entrophospora sp. SA101
TTTTGTGGCGAGTAATGAAAATTTTTCTATTTTTTCTATTAACGATAAAATCCAGATAGCGTTTACGAAACCTTTCCTCAGTGTCAGTAAAGCCGTAATAGGAGGTGTCCGGAATAGGTTTTAAGCACTTACTTAATAAAATAAATTCTTTTACTTCTATGCTTAATTCACCTTTATCAGTTTTGCAAACAGTTCCTTTTACACCGATAATATCACCAATATCTAATTCTGTGAAATCTTTATTTTTGCTGACTTTTAATTGAATAATTCCGGTTTGGTCGGCTAAACCAGCGAAAATTAAATTACCAAAACTCCTTATTCTTAATAATCTTCCGGCAATACTGGCTTGTTCGCTTTTTTTGGCTAACTCTTCTTTACTAAACTGAGAAAATAGTTGGATAATTTTTCCGATATTATTGTTTCTGACAAATTTAGTTTGTTGAAAAGGGTTGGGGGATAAATTATTAAGTTTTTTTTTTCTTAACTCTTCTAGCGATAGTTCTTTATTCATTTATTCGGAAAATATATAGTAAAATTTTATTACTTTTAAAAACATATATGAAGAAAGAGCATCATTAAAAACTAGTGCTTATTATTAATTTCGTTATGTTAGAAACATTTCTTTACTAAATTTTTATCTCTAAATCAGCCAAAAATTCGCCTTGTTAAATATTCGTTATCAGTCAAAAATAATGATTAATATGAGCCAAGACGTTTTTAAACCTAATTTTCTTAATAAATCAAAAAATAGATTTGAATTTACTTTCCAAAATAAAGAAGTAATATTTGAAATTGACCAATTAGCCAGTAAAAGCGATAAGTCTATTATTTGTCGTTATGGTAATACTACTGTTCTGACTGTTTTAACTATTAAGCAACTTACTAAAAGTAACGCTTCTTTTTTTCCACTAACTATCACTTTGGAGGAGAAATTTTATGCCATAGGACGAATACCTAACGTATTTGGCAAACGTGAAGGCAAGCCGAGTTATGACATCATTACCGCTGCCCGCTTAATTGACCGCTCATTGCGAAGTTTTTTCCCTTTTCCCAGCAACCACGAAATTCAGATAACTAATTCCGTTCTTTCCCTCGACCCAGAGTGTGACCCGCGAGTAGTGGCTATTTGAAACTCTTTTTTAGTTTGTTATCTGGCTCCCGATTTACCTTATTTTCATACTCCTTTGGCCGCAGTAATCGTTGGGGGAAAAGACGGAAATTTTATTGTTAATCCCAGTAGTGAAAAATTAAATAACTCTTCTCTTGAACTGATTGTCAGTGCTAGCGAAAAAAATATTACCATGCTGGAAGCAGGTGCTAGCGAGATAAGCGAAAAAGAACTAGAAAAAGCCATAGAATTGGCTCAGAAAGAGATTCAATTACTAATCGGCTTTTTCCAACATATTGCTAGCAGTTTAGGAGTTAGAAAAGAAAAAAATAGTACAAAAAAAGAGGAAAAAAATGGAGACGAGTGGGTAAAAGAAAAAGTGAATTATCAACTAGAAAAAATCCTTTGCAATTCCAGTCTTTCCTGGATAGAAAAAGAAAAAAAAATGAAAGAAATTCGTCAAGAGTTAACCAAGGAATATTATGTCAAAAGTCCGCAATTAGAGGAAGAATATATCAAGGGCTTAGTAGAGCAAATTTGGGACCAAGGTTTACGAAATTGAATGCGAAAACTTTGACAAGAAAAACAAGTACGATTAGATGGTCGACCAGCCCACCAAATCCGTCCCCTAGAAATCCAAATTGATTATTTGCCTAACGTTCATGGCAGTGCGGTCTTTGCTCGGGGAGATACCAGGGTGCTTTCGGTCATAACCATTGGCAAAATTAGTGAAAAGCAATTAATCGATAGCATTTTTTCTCGTTCTTATAAGCATTTTATTCATCATTATAATTTCCCGGCCTTTGCGGTTAATGAAATTGCTAGTTATCGAGCAGTTTCCCGGCGAGAAATAGGTCATGGTGAGTTAGTGGAAAAAACTTTTGATTATCTGATTCCGCAAAATGATGTTTTTCCTTATACCACTCGGGTAGTTTCCGAAGTTCTTTCTTCGGATGGTTCTTCTTCTCAGGCTTCGATTTGTGCCACCTCTTTGGCACTGATGACGGCCGGGGTTCCCCTAATTAGACCGGCGGCCGGAATCGCCTTAGGATTATTTGAAGGACAAATTTACAGCGATATTAATGGCTTAGAAGACAAATTGGGAGAAATGGATTTTAAAATTGCTGGAACTGAGCGAGGCATTTGCTCAATACAATTAGATGTGAAAAATCAAGGAATTGCTAAGGAAATATTGCAAGAATGTTTAACAAAAGCCCGTCAGGCTCGGCTTTACTTATTGGGAAAAATGAAAAAACACATTTTTCATCCTCGTCCTTCTCTACCGGTGCAAGTTATTAAGTGCCGGCGGTTTTACGTTGGCAATGAAAAAGTAGGTTTAATTATTGGCCCTCGCGGCAAAACCATTAATCAGTTGACTGAGGAAACCGGTTCGACTATCGAAGTTCAGACTGACGGCCACATACTTATCTATCATCAAGAGAAAGATAAATTAGAGGAAACTTATCAAGCAATTAAGGATATAATTAAAAATAATTTTTAAAAAATACAAGAGAGACTATTTAAATTACAAGAACATTTAAAAAGAGCAAAATCACTCAAAGTCCGGTGCTTTTTTCGAGAGAAAGAGAATTAAAAAAAAAGAAACCGAGATTGAAGTCGAGAAAAATATTTTACGAATTCGCGGGGAACGAAAAGAAAAAAAGAAGCAAAGAAACGACGCTAAACAAAACTACTCTGAAGTTTTTATGGTTTTTGCCGACCGCGGCGGAAAAAGAAGCCATTAAAGCCTGCTATTGAGGATGGAGTACTATTTATAACAGTTCCTAAATCCGCCAAAATTAAAACTCAGCAAATTAATATTGAGTAAAATAATATATTATGGCAGTTCCCGCTCGAAGAAAATCATCCACCCGAATTAAAAAAGGTCGCGGACCAAAGAGTTGGAGTTTTCACAAAAAAGCTCTTAATCAGCCCTTAATTAAGTGTGTTAATTGCCAAAAAACTAAGATACTTCACCATCTTTGTCCGCATTGTTCGACTTACCGCACTAACTCAAAGCCAGAGTAAGTAAAGTGTGTTTCTAAAATTAATTTGTAAATATTCTCTTAGTCCTTTATTACAGGAAAATAAACCTATTAATAGTTAAGTAATTATGGCTGGAATTATCGACGGAGCAATTTTGTTTTTCAAAGTATTTTTAGTTAAAGTCAGAGCAGCGAACAAGAAAAAAATATAGTATATGAAAAAAAAAATTCACTTAACTATTCATCAAATTATTTATCATTGTATTTCTTGTAGCCAAGAATATCAAACTACCTCTACTTCCGCACAAAATATCAGGACAACAAGTTGTAGTAAATGTAATCCTTTTTATACTGGTGCTTCGGCTAGTGAAATGAAAGTAGGAGCGGTGGAGAAATATCGCCAACGAGCCCAAAAAGTTAAAGACAAAAAATAAATAGGCAACCATGGGAGCAAAAATAATAAAAAAAATGGTTATAAGGTTAATCTTTTATTTACTTATTTTCCTACTCCTCTTGCTAATTCCCCTAATTTACAAACGCTATTTTATGACTTATGGAATTGAAATGCTAATTTTTTTTCATCCCTCCTATATCATTTGCGAACTAATAGCAATAACGAGCCTAGTTTTCTTAACTGAATATTACCTATTTTTTAAACTAATAAGGATAGAAATAAAGGATAAAGAAATAAGACTTCGGGTAGTTGGTTATTTGATTGGTTTTTTAATTTTCGGTAGCAAGTTTTTGCTGATTTTGCTTAATAATAAAATAACTTAATATGAATATCGCAGAAAAAACGGCAATCTGGCAACAGTTTAAATTTCAACTTCCCATGATTATTTGTGCTATTTGGGTTATTACTACGCAGAGGAAACTTATTTGAAATACGCTAAAAACTTGATGAAGTTGAGGTTTTCGCCAATGACCACAAGAAAGAATAAACTATCTGATAATGGTTGCTTTCGGAGTAGTGGTATTTGTCTTTACAGCCTTTCTTACGAGAAAAACGCGGGAAAAATTGATAATAAAACAACAGCAAGAAGTAGTAGCCAAAATGGTCGAGGACAAATTAACTACCAAAGAGGAACTGGAAGAGCAAGTAAAAAAAGAGCAACAGAGAGAGAGAGAGAGAGAGAGAGAGAGCAGAAACTAGGAAAGAAACCAAAAAAACCCGCTAATCTACCTTTTTATAGTATTTCCCCGATTTTTGCTTTTATTACTATCGTCATTATTGCCCCCATTGTTGAGGAATGTGTGTTCCGCTATCTAATTTTTGAGATTTTTGGGAAGAAAAACCCTCTCACCTATATTTTTTCTGGTTTAAGTTTTATTCTGCTCCATTGGGTTGGTCCTACTATCGGCGGCGGGCTTTTCAACTCGACCACTATTAAATTATTACTTCTTACTTACCTGCCCATGACTATTTTGTTTATCTATACCTATTGAAAAAGTAAATGAAACATAACTTATCCGATTTATTTTCACCTAACGTGAAACCTCAGCGTTTTTCTCCTCGTGATTTAATGCAGATAAAATAATTGATATAGTGGTTACAAAAGATTATGAAACGGAGAAATAGCAAAAGTAGATTGGTTTACCGCTTGCTAAATTTGATAATGAGATTGGTTTTTCTTTCGATGATTATTTTTTTGCTCTGCTCAATATTCAGCCCAGAAATTTTTCTCGCGTCAGTAATGTCATTGATGGTAAGCAAAATATCAATAAAATCAGCGGGAGAATTCGCCAGGTGTTTTTTTGGAATTTTCTTTTTTTTCTTTTGTTTTGCCTGAATAGTAGGTGGAACCGAACTCTTTGTTAACCAGCAGCTGAAAAGTTTTTGGGTTTCGCTAATAGTGAATTTATTAGGAAGTGTGATGCTCTTTTCACTTCTTTTATTTCTTTGTCTTTGGCATGAAAATTTTCGATAAAATTATATAATTAGCAATGGAGAAAAATAACAGTGCTTATCCGCCAATTTCACAAAAAAAAAATAAAGACCACCGCGAAATTGCCAAAGAATTAGATTTATATATTTTGGACGATAAAGCCGGGCAAGGTCTACCAATTTTATTACCTAATTGAGTAGTTATTCGCAATCAAATCCAAAACTTTTTACAAAAAAAACAGCAAGAACTCGACTTTCAAGAAGTAATTACCCCTATTCTGGGAAGTGAATATTTATATCAAACGAGCGGACATTTGGACCATTACCAAGATTCTATGTTCCCAGCAATTAGCCGTGATAATGAGACCTTTTATTTGCGACCAATGACTTGTCCTCATCATTGTCTTATTTATCGACAAAAACCTCGTTCTTACCGTGATTTGCCCTTCCGACTGTGTGAAAATTCCCTTTTATTTCGTTATGAGGCTTCGGGAGCACTGAAAGGTTTAGAAAGAGTTCGCTGAATGGAATTAGCCGACCACCATATTTTCGTGTCGTCCGAGCAGTTAAAAGAGGAATTAAAGAAAAATTATCGTTATATAGCCGATATTTTGGCAGCATTCAATTTTCCAATTTCACGGCTAGTTTGTGCCCTCCATGACCCTCATAATTCGGAAAAATATCATTCAGATAAGGAATTATGAAAATATTCCGAAGATACTCTAATTAGTGTTTTAAATGAACTGAAATTAAATTATGTTATCCTCAAAGGAGAGGCGGCTTTTTATGGTCCCAAATTAGATTTAGAAATAACCGCGGCCGACGGCAAAAATATTACTATTTCTACTATTCAATTAGATTTTATCTTACCCCAAAAATTCGGCTTAAATTATATTGACGCCAAACAAAACTTAAAAACCACCGCCATTATTCACCACTCACCAATTGGGACTTATCAGCGTTTTATTGCTTTATTGTTGGAGCAAACTGACGGCAAATTACCTTTTTGATTAGCACCCTGCCAACTGGCTATTTTACCTTTGAATGAGGAGGAGGAAGTGAAAAAATATTGCGAAGAAATAAAAAAAGAATTAATCAAAGGTAAATTGCGAGTAAAAATTATTTCTCCAAAAAAAACCCTTAATTATCGTATTCTCCAAATACATAAAAAAAAAATCCCTTACTATCTAGTAATTGGCGAGAGCGAAGTGAAAAAAAAAGTACTAAAATTGATTCATGCTTATTACCAAGGTCAAGAAGAAGAGTTAAGCGAGAAAGATTTATACAATAAACTAACAAAAGAAAAAATTATTTAATTAATCCGCAATAAAACCCGCATTTTAGCACTGCGAGCTGGATGGTTTTGTTGGATTTCTTGCAAAGTGGGCATTAAAGGTTTTTTGGTAATAATCTGAAAATTACCTAGCAAACTATATTTTTTAAATATCTGCTTAACAATTCTATCTTCTAAGGAATGATAACTAAGGACAATAATCTTTCCCTTAATAACTAAATACTTAATCGCACTTTCTAACGCTTGGGAAATATTTTCTAATTCGTTGTTAATACATATCCGAAGGGCCTGAAATACTTTACGAGCGGGGTGTTTATTTTTCTTGCGAGGGAAGCAAGAGGCAATTATTCCTACTAATTGTTGAGTAGTAGTAATTTTTTCCTTTTCTCGTCAGTAGCAAATTTTTCGAGCCATGGTTCGAGCTTTTCTCTCTTCGCCATAATGGTAAAAAATATCGGCCAATTTCTCATAAGAATAATTATTAATAATATACTCGGCACTTAATTTATTTTCTTGGCTCATTCGCATATCCAGTGGTGAGTTTAATCGATAACTAAAACCTCTTTCGCTTTCTGATAACTGATAAGAGGATAAGCCTAAATCAAACAAAAAACCATCTACGAAACTGACATTTAATTTATTTAAATGAACTTCTAAGTTAGCAAAGTTGTCATTAATTAAGAGAAATTGGGAAGAAGAGAATAATTTATCTTTCGGAATTAACTCTGCTTCTTTTTTATCTCATTCGAAAGCAATCAACCGACCTGTTTTTAGTTTTTTTAATATTTCTCGTGCGTGTCCTCCAGTGCCAAAAGTTCCGTCGATATAAATACCATTTTCTTTTAAATCGAGGTAGTCCAAAATCTCTTTTAGCATTACCGGCTGGTGTATTTGATTCATTTAATAGTTAAGGGGATAATTGTTGGGTCTAATAAATTAATATTTTATCCTAGTTTGCTTTATTTTGTCGTTCCTTTTAGTTGTTTTTCCCCCTCTCGCAAATTTAAGGCTCAAAAAATAATATTAGAAAAAAATAAACATTGTAAATTTAATCTAAAAACTTAAAATTCACTTGGTCTTATTTAGTGGCGATATATTCCATTTTTTTAATTGGTAGCAGAGAGAGGGTTCGAACCTCTGACCTAACGAATATGAGTCGTTTGCTCTAACCAACTGAGCTACTCTGCCTTTAATTTTTCCTGTGTCAAACCATTATCCGCTCGAACAAACTATATCAAAAGTTTTAGAGAATTTGGCAAACCCTTGATTAAGAATTAAAACTACAAATAGTTCAATAAATAATGATTATATCTTTACTAAAGTTTGATAAAATTTCTTTACTTTTTCATCAACGAATATCTTGTTTTTGGTAAATCCTTTGACTTGTAAAGAATCGAGAGAACAGGCTCGCGATAATGCGACATAAGCCTGGCCTTTTTCAAAAACTCGACCCAAGTCAATTTTTAATCGTTCAATAGTTTGCCCTTGGCTTTTATGAATAGTAATGGCCCAACTAAGTACCAAAGGTATTTGGGTTCGTCGAGCTCGGATAATTCGGTAAAGTGGTGTTTCTATGGTCCACTCTTCTCAACCGATAACTTTGTCAATGCCGTTAACAAATCTAACCAGTGGCAAATCCTTCCCCTTGACATTACGAAAACCAATTATTACCCCTTGACAGCCATTAACTAATTTGTCAGTTAAATTTTTGATTAACATTACCTGAGCCCCTTTTTTCAACTCTAAATTTTCTGCTGCTAGACAATTTTTAATTAATTCTTGTAAGTGACCAGAATAATTTTTTTTTTCTTCTCAATCAACCGCTTGATAAAAAAAAGATGGCTGGTTAATTTTTTCTAGTGCTAAACAATTAATCTTTTTTGCCTCGCTATTAGTTGCTACTAACTGAGTCGGTTGAATGCCATCACTGGGATAATTAGGTTCAACTTCGATTTTTTTCAAAATTATTTGTGATTTCTCTGAAAGTTGACCAAATCTTAGTTCGTTAAGTAATTCAATAAGTTCAGTATCTTTTTGGCGATAGACTTTTACCAACTGAATATTATAATTAATAACATTTTTTCATTCTTTACTTTCGAAACATAATTGTTTAGCATTGACTGGCGGCAGTTGGAAAAAATCACCAACCAAAACTAATTGGAGACCCCCAAACGGTCGCGGATTATTGCGAATTTTTCGGGCAATATACTCTAATTTGTCAAATAATTCGCCATCCAACATGGAAACTTCATCAATTATTAGAGTATTGATTGCCTTTCAATTATTAGTCCACTTTTTTGATTTTTGTTTTTGAATTTTAGTTATTAATTCCTCGGTCGTCAATTCATCAGCATATCCGATTCCGCCAAAAGAATGAAGAGTAACACCACTAATGTTAACTGCGGCAATGCCAGTTGTAGCCGTAATGCCAATACTTTTTCTACCATGCATAACTTCCAAGGCTGAGACTATTTTTTGCAAGAGAAAACTTTTTCCGGTTCCGGCCGCTCCCGTAAAAAATACATTAGCTTTTTGCTTAATTATTAATTCATAAACTTTTTTTTGCTCTTCATTAAGAGATTGATTCATATCGGCTAAATTATTGCTGGCAGAGTAATTTTTATAAATATTAGTTTTCCTTTTTCTTTCTAATCTCTAAATAATCAGGGTAAGAATTAGCAATGTTTTCTAATTGGTAAAGCATTAATCGTAAACATAATTGACAGTCCGGGTTGTCGCTTTGGGGATAAATACTTATTTCAGCCGGTAAGCAAGATATTTGACAATCATTTTTATAATAAACTTGGAGGAAATTAATGGTTCCGTTAGCAATGGCCGAAATAGCAGCACAGACTATATCTCGGCCTTGCTCGGCATAGTTAGCATGGTCTTTAATGATTATATATTCAAAACTGTTTTTTTTATCTAACTTGTATATAATTTTTGTCATTTACTTTTTTCTAAGTAAAAGAATTAAACTTATCTTTTTTCACTTTTTAATCATTTAATCAAGTGGTAAATCCACAAGGTCAAAAAGGTGATAACAGTTATTACCCCTAATCAAAAACAAATCACTGCTCCATAAGCCCCACCAATTAGAGCTCCTAAGACCGTGGAAAAAATAATTAACGGTCAGCCAGCAAAAAATCATAGGCAAATATAAATTATAAATTTAGTTCGGTGAGATTTCTTTATTTCCTCTCTCTCTCTCTCTCTCTGCTTCTGTTATATTGTTTAAATTTGTATCTATATCGTTATTCATATTTAATATATTTTTTATTAATTTTTTGATAATATCGTTATTGGTACGGGACAAGGGACTCGAACCCTCATGCCTAAATAGGCACCAGATCCTAAGTCTGGCGTGTCTAAACCAATTGCACCAATCCCGCTTAATGGTGTCCTGTGGAGGGATCGAACCTCCGACTTTTTGCTTAAAAGGCAAACACTCTACCGCTGAGTTAACAGGACATTATTTTCTTTTTAGTTTTACTTTTCCCCCAATTCAAAACAGAATGAGACGGATAAAGAAACCTAAAACTCCCATAAAGAAAACTGTTCTTAGAAATTTAGCAAAAAGAACAGTTTTCTCTTCAAAAACATAAGGCACAAAAAGATATTGATAAATCAAACCGACCAAAAAAATAACTATTCAGTTAAGGAAAATAACGAGAAAAACTTCTCGCCACAACTTTTTTATTGTCATGGGCAATTTTCTAATATTAATAATTCTAGTTTATTTTTTTCCATAGCAAGTTTAATTTAATTTTTTGGTTATTCAGAATATAAGACAAACCAACAAAAGAATAAGATTGAAAATAAAAACGCTTAAAATAGTTCTTCAACAGAATAGATAAGGAGGGAACTAAACACAGTTTTTACTTAGTAAGTGTAAGCAAATTAATAAGATGCTGAGTAGCAAACTGATATTGATAAAAATTTGGAAACGCTTACCAGTTTTATCCATAAACTAATTTTACTTGGCTGGGGTGGCTGGGATTGAACCAACGATCAAGGAGTCAAAGTCCTTTGCCTTACCACTTGGCTACACCCCAAAAATTATTTAGCATGAACTCTTTTTAAGTTAGTTCTATTTTTTTCTAAATAAATGTCTAATAATTCATTTTCGCCAATTTGTAATTTGTCGCATATTTCATTAAAAGTTTTTAACCAGTCGTGAAAGGTCTTTTGGTCAGCATCTTAACTTTTTCCAAACTATATAATTCTTGACTTTCTGGTATAAATAAATTATTAGTTTTAGCAAAAAAGTTCAAAAGTAGTTTATTAAACGGTCAATCTCGTTTTTCGGGAGCAAAATTAGAGGGAAAATCTATTTGATAAATATTAACTAATCCCAAAAAATAACTTAAGCAATCAATTAATTCTTCTTTGGCTTTGACTCAATCAATTTCCGGTTTTTTTCGTCAAGCCTTAAAAGATTTTATTTCATTAGCAAATTCACCGACTTCTACCAGCAGAGCCAATTTTAATCTTTCCGCGTTTAAATGGGAAACTCATTTTAAATTAGTAGGATTTTTTTCAACAATTAATTGTTCGAGTTCAGTTTGTTTTTGCTTTAACAATTCTCAATTTTTTCTAGTTATCATTGCCAATGCTCATTAATTACTGTTTTTTTTTTTTTTTTTTTTCATAACAATCCCGGCAAACTTCTTTTTTGGTTTCAAATCCCCCTGCATATTCTTTATGGCAGTATTTACAAATGAAGTCGTTAGTTTTCAAAAACCAAAATCTCAGCACAAATCAAAGAAATAAAATTGGGATTATATTGACAAGAACTATCAAAGAAGAATGCAATTTACTAATTTCTTTCTCTACACCATTTTTGTCGGTAAATACAAATCCTTTTTCCTGCAAAATAATTCAAATAAGCAAGCCAACTATTACGGCAAATACTATTCCTCAATACCATTTTTCTCAATTTTTTATTCGCATAAATTAATATATTTTACTCTTCTGTCATTATTAACAAAAAATAAATTATTCTTTCTCTGAACTCATCACAAACCTCCCATCGTTTTCCGGAGCTGAATACAAAATGAAAACAAAAAAGGAAGATGAAATCAAAAAGACAATGAGTGCAATTATATCCACAGTGCTATTTGGTTTTAAAAAAAAGTGAAGCGATAATGAAATTAATGATGCAATAGCACAAATTACTAATGCTCGACTTTTCTGTTTTCATCATTTCCTTTCCTTTTTAACTTTGGCTAATCATTTTTTATAACAGTAATGGCATTGAACCAACCTTTCAGATTTGCTGGCACTTACGTATCACGAAATACCTCAACTTAAGAAAACCTCGTAAATCCTTTTATCGCTGTAAATCAGTCTAGAACATGAATGACACTTAGCAGTAACTTATTTTTTTATTAATTCATTAGATTCAGCACATTTTTTACAAAATATCGAGTCTTTAATCTGGATTTCTTTTACTTTTTCGATTTCTTCAAAACATTCACTGCACAGCAGCATAGTTATAAGTAATTTTATTTAAAAAAATTTGATAAGGATGTGTTCTTGAAACAGATTAAAATTAATAATATAGTAAATTAACCTTATAATAATCCCTTATGTATAACTCTAATATCTTGTATTATTTTGGTGGGAGGAGAGGGATTTGAACCCCCGGTTTTACTGATCTACAGTCAGGTGCGATGGGCCACTCTGCCATCCTCCCAAAAATTTTTATAAATATTATTTTTTCTTTCTTATTTTCCAGACTAGCACAAACAAAATCACTAAAACCAAAAATGCTATTCCCCCACCAATCAGAAGTAGGTTTCCTCTCTCTCTCTCGGCTTTGCTAGTTTTTAATTGTTGTTCTAACTGTTTGGTTTTTAGTTCTAAAGCGGCAATAGCAAAGTCTTCGTCTTTAAGGTCAGAGACTGTGGTTTTAATGTGGTAGATATTGTCTCCTATTGCTTCGTCTCTACTGTATTTATAATCATTAATGACAAAAGTCCTGTCAGGAAAATGTTCTCTGACTGATTTTATTCAATAACTATCATCATCCATGAAAATATCAAAATCAGGGCATATTTCCTTTACTTTCTCTCAACGATGGGGTTTGTTTTGACCATTGACTTTTTCAATTTCCTGTAGATAAAAACTGCACTGGGGAAATTTACCGAAAGTTCTAGCAAATCTTTTTCTTTTTGCTTTAATTACATTAGAAGGACTGCTTTTATTAATAACATAACTGGCAGTAACAATTTTTAAGTCACTAATTAAACCTTCTTTTAAAGCTTTTAATATGTCATCAGTGGTAGAGAGAATATGTTGACTGTCAACTACCCCTAATTTCTTGTATTTTTCAGCATTCTTATTGGAATCTTTATTTCTTTCTTTATATAATTTTTCAAACTTTTCATAAGCTGTTCTTAACTCTTTATCAGTTCCTTTGTAAATAAATTTTCTGCTTGCACTGGGATTGTTAGGGTTTTCATGCTCATTAGGTTCGCTAACTGCATTTTCTCAAAATTCTTCAAAAAATTGCTTAAAAGGTTTTTCACTGTTAGCAAAATTGGAAATACCCGTTGCCCGAAATGAAAATAAACACTCATCCCAATCACAAACGATTTTTAACGGACGACCTTTTTTTTGAGATTTTTGTTTGATTAGTTGATAAAGAGAAGAGATTTGATTCATAATTATTGTATTTTACAACTGGTTTTCGGTTTAACTAAAACATGAGTTTCAAATCGATTTTCTTGCTCCGGCTTGCTGAACCAACTTATTAGATTTTTAATATAATTTATCTCACTAGATACATTCGAAGAAGTTAAATTATCGAGTTTTTCACTGTTTTCTTTCATCTCTGCTTGTAAGTTAAACTTTCTATCCTTGTCAACGCTTACTTTTTGGGAAAAATCAATTCCATAAACACAACGATTGACAAAATGTTCGTCATTTCGATAAGTTCAATTATAACCAGTCTCATCCAAAAAGTCTTTGATTCCTTTCCCAAAATTGCTGTTAACCGCTTTGGCAATATGTCTTGTTATTTCTTCTTTTTTTTTGAAAGGAATTATTGGGTGAAAGCAAGTTATCGTTAGGTCTTTGTTTGTAGAAAGCGAAAATAAATTTTGTCAAGTGTCAAAATGGGCACCTTTTTCCTGAGTATAATTACAAATTTGCTCCCTTCCAAGGTAAATAATAAACTGTTGATTATTTCAACCTTTATTCACTCTAACGATATCTAACGGACTAATGTAGTCATCGGGACTAATTCCTACCATCTCGCTGTAAATTAGATCTTTTTTAAAAACATAAGGGGAAGAAGTAACTTTTTCAAAATTGACTTTGTCGCTAACACGATGACTAGTTGCCACAGCCAAGATAGGATTACTCTCATTTAATTCTTTTTCACTTTTTAGTGCTTTTGCTTTTGCTTCACTAGCATTAAGGCAACTTCAAACTTTTACCACAGTTAAGCCGAGTTTTAATTTTGATGCTTGAGAAAAGGGGTTATAAGCAACCACCCAAACATCGCTGTTGTTATCAATAACTATTGCACAAGTAAAATTACCGTCGAATTCAGGTGTAAGAAAAGTTATTTGATGGATTCCGCTAGAAAACTTGTCGCTTATTTTTTTTTCTTTTTTTGCTACATCTTCACATCAAAGTATTTTTTTTAAATCATTAAACTCGTAATTCGGATGGCATTCGTTTACTCCAAGTTCGCTTAGCCTTTTTTTTTCTTCATTAGTAATATTTTCAGTCATGCTATTATTAATATAATTATAAATTAGTTTTAAGGTTTGTACTCACTTTTCTCCAAAAAAATTACTGAATTTTTACACCAATTATTTCTTGTTTAAAGACTCTTTTTTCTTCCTCTTTACCTGTATAGCCCTCTGCATAACTTCTTATTTCTTTTTGTCCTGGTTTCCTTTCTTTTCCAAATCCTCCACCAGTGAGGTTTTCGGGATTAGTGAAATTAGTATTTTCTCAAAAACTCTCAGTGAACTCAGCAAGAGAAATTCCGGCATCAGGACTCATTTTTTCGTAAATCATGGCTGGTTTGAGGGGTTGAATAGTTTCGTCCCAATCACAAACTATTTTCAAGGGACGACCTTTTTCTTGGCTTTTTTGTTTGATTAGTTCGTATTATTTAATATGAGATTATATACTTATTTTATACCTAGTGCAGTATATAAATGTTTAGTTAAGGAATTGACTTTAAATTCATTCAAATAAGCAAATTCCAATAAGTTATTATCGTTAAGTTCCTCCGGACTAAAGTTAAATATCTGAAAGATTTTTTCACTAGTCTCCGGAATGAAACAATTAAGTAAAAAAGCGATAATTTTTATTCCATTAGATAAATAATTGAGAGTTGCCTGTAAAAGAACAATATCGCCTTTTTTGGCTAGTTCTCAGGGAGCTAAATCTGAAATTAATTTATTACTTTCATTAATTAACAGTTGAATTTGTTCGAAAGCCTTAGTAAGTTTATATTGATTCATTTTTTCCTGAAATTCTCTTACTGATAAAGAACATTTTTGATAATAATTTTCTAGTTTCTCGTTTTTGTTCTCCTTAGTAAATTTTGGGACAATACCGTTATTATATAAGACGAGCATTTTATTTACCCGTGCAACTAAATTACTCAAATTATTAACAAAAAAATCTTGATAGAAATCGTGCAATAAGTTTTCTTCCAATGTTCCATTTTGTAAAAAGTTTATTTTGGTAACAAAGTAGGCCCGCAGCAGGTCACGGGGATATTTTTTTAGCAATTCCAAAGGGTCGACCACATTACCTTTACTCTTACTCATTTTTCCACCCCCGCTTAATATTCAACCATGGGCTAGTATTTTATTAGGTAAACGTGCTTGCAAAAGCATTAAAATTGTCGGTCAATAAATCCCATGGAAACGGGCAATATCTTTCCCAATGAGATGAACGATTTCACAATTGATTGGGTTTTTATTAGTTAGTTTTTCCAGCAAGTATTTAGTTACTTCGTCGTGGTCCTGGGAGTTAATTTCTTGTATTTTACTTAGTTCTAAAAATTTAACTTCGCCGATTGTTTCTTTTTCTTTAATTAGTAATTGTCCCGAATACTTGTCTGTTCGATAAAAATAAAATTTTCACCAAATGTCATTAACATAAAAATTCTCTTCGGCAATTTTTTCTAAGTCCTTAATTACTAAATTAGTTTCCTCAAATATCTCTCTTTTCGCTGCTTCCTCAGCGTTTTCCCCTTGCTCTAATTCGCCACCAGTAAATTGCCAATGGTGGTATTTTTTATTGTAAACCAAAAGGTAATTATTGTTTTTATCTTGGATAGCCACACACGAGACTTCTTTGGCATTGCTGATTTCATTTTTATCAGAAAATTCGGAAAAAGAGGAAAGGAAAAATTTTTCTCCTGGGTCAGAATTAAGGTAGTTAAGTAAAGCCTCAAATCAAACATAAATCACCATTTTTTTTTGGTTAGGAACTGAAATTCCTCATTTAATATCACTGCGGGTAATACATAAATCTGGAACATTCTGGTCTAAGAAATTGCTAAAAAGTTCTTTTTTGGCTTGGTCAGGTAAAAGAAAATCCGGATTTTGCTGGTAATACTCTTTTAATCGAGAATAATATTTACTAACTCGCAAAAAGTAAGCCGGTTCGTTAATTGTTCGTAATTCAACTTGGCAATCAGGATTAGGGCAAAGGTTTTGGTTAACAATTTTGCTTTCGCTAACATAATCCTCACAAGTAATACAATACTTTCCTTGATATTCGCCTAAATAAACATCACCTTTTTCTAATAATTTAGTAAAAATTTTTTGAACTTTTTCTTTGTGAAGAGGAGAAGAAGTGCGATAGAAAGTGTGCTTGGAAATTCCTAACTCTTTCCATAATTGTTGAAAAAGCAAAACATTTTTGTCAACTAATTCTTGGGGAGATAAATTTAGTGAAATTGCTTTTTTTTCAATTTTTTCACCATGGTCGTCACTACCAGTTTGCAAGTAAACTAAATAACCCTTACTTTTTTTATAGCGAACGATAATATCAGCCATAACCATAGTATAAGCATGACCTAAATGTAGTTTGCCATTAGGATAAAAGATAGGGGTAGTGATATAAAAGGACTTCGACATTTAATAATTAATATTTGGCAATTATATACAATTTTACACCAATTATTTCTCCTTTTCGTTTTCGGGTGGAGGAATTTTCAATTAATCAAAATGAAAAGTAAACCTTTTCATTTATTTTCTTAAAGGACGCTTTTAATTTTAAACTTATTTATTTCCACCAGTGCCATTATAACCATCTCTAAACGAATTAAATTCCTCAATTTTTTGTTTTTCTAAACTATCTAATTCATCCTTGGTTTGACAAAGAATATATTTATAACAAAAATAATCACCAGAATATCAATCCTTCGCAAATTCAGCATTTTTAGTATTTATAACCTCACTATTTGGAAAGTGTTGGTTTAGTCTTAAGCCTATACTTTTGGCCTGCCCTACATAACACTTATTTTTCGTTTCATTTCGTATAATATAAACTCCTTTTTTATCATTAAGGTTCCGAAAGGAAAAGTTGGAAGCAAGTTTTAAATCCTTTCAACCATCATAAATATCTTTATCTCACCATATTATTTCTTTTGCTTTGGTTCTGTGATAAAGATTTCAATTAAAACCAATAGTTTTATTACATTTTTCATTAAATTGTTGTATCTCTTTCAGAAGAAGAGAATTTTCTTGATCGATTTTAATTTTATGGTTCCCATTCCACTCTTTATTGTTCTTATTAGTTTCCTTATTTAATAAGGCTTGCTTCTGGCTATTATAACCGATAAATGAAAGACCAAGAGTAAAAGGAGCAAAAAATAAACGAAGTCAAAAGTTGCTTGGTTCTTCATTGAAGTCTGTTTTTTTAAATGAATACCACTTCTTTTCTCTGTCATAATTTCTTATACTTTGTTTGGCGGTATCTATTACACCTAAAATCCTTTTTAATTCTAATTCTTTTTTTCTTCATTCTGGAATTACTGAAATCTTTTCAATAATAGACAAGATAAAATGTTTTTCTAGATCTAATTCCAAAATATCTTCGTTCACAAATTTTATGGGATTGATTATCTTATCAAATTTTCTTATTAATTTTGTTCTTTCTGAATAACCATCATAAATTGGATATTTAACATAATTCACTTGTTCATATCTAACTATTTTTGGAGTTCATGTATGAAGTTTAATGGTGAAAGATAATTTATTAGTTCTTTTATCAAAAAAACAATCAGTCATTAGAGTTTTTTTAGTAACTTCCATAATACTTAGATTTTAGGAAATCAAATATTTTTTTTAAAATTCAGCACTATATATCACATTTTATAAAATAAAATATAAAAGTTTATGATGAACTTCTTTTTTTGATGTAAAGTTCTATATAATTGCCAAAAATAATTACTAAAATAAGTGATATTTTTCCTGCCGAAATTCCGCTTTTGTTGGGACTACTTCTTACCTCTGACATTTTCCTACATAATTCGGAAATTCTCTCCTAACTAAATAAGAACATTACCATCGAGATTATATAAGTTAATTACCCTTTTATAAACCTTGCCGTTTTGTTCACCTTCCTCATATTCAATTTCAATACTAGCGGGAGTGGACTTGTCTTCTAAAATATTTCAACCCTCTTTGACTAAGGTTTGAAAGCAAAAATAAGCTTCATCGGGGTTATCATTATTAATAATCACAAAATACTCGTTACCTCGTCTATCAGGTAGTTTTTTTATTTCAAAATTGTTTAGGTTAATAGTTTTCATTGCTTCTTATATTATATTATTAATTTTTCTGTTTTTTTTCTGTTTTGCCGTGATTTTTTATTCTTTTTTTTCCATCAAAACCAAATTACTCCGCTAATCACTAAGACAATAATTATCCCGCCAGTAATATAAAGTCCTTTCTTGCTGGAAGAAGTTGGTAGCGACGAATTACTGTTCGGATTTTCGTTATTAATGTTTAATAGTTCTTGACTGGTAAGTTCTTTTTTATTAGCACTTTGTAAATAATTTTTGATTTCATGAAATTCAGTTATACTAGCAGTAGGAGCGGTAAAATTACCACCATGATTGTACTCAATTATTCACGCTTCTCCCTCTAATTTAATTGATTTAATATTATGTTTTTGGAAATATTGCTTGACCTTATCCAAAACGGAGGTATTTTTAGCCAATAATTCTTGAATGGAAGCTAAAATTGGGGCAATGTCAGCTAATTGTTTTCTTAAACCGGCAATTTGGTCTTTTAATTCGGCGATTGACGACCACGGGGCATTGCTATCTTCCAATTGTTTTAATTGTCTTTCTAGTTGGCTGAGGGTCTGGCGAGCCTCTTGCGGCGACTGGGAGCCTTGACCTTTCACTGCTGGCTCAACCTGGGCGAGTTTTTTTTTCACTTCGGCTAATTTGGCGACCGTTTCTTCTTCCGAAAGAGGAGCTGTGGGAATATCCGTGGTTCCTTGGTAATTATCCTCAGCCGGCTCGGAACTGTTGGGCAGGTTGGGAGTGGGTTGAGATTCAGACTGCTTGGTCGGTGCTGGTGGTGGCGACACTGGGTCAAGGTTGGGCTTGGTCGGTTCCGGTTTTCAGTGGTAGGTTATCCCTCGCCGGACCAGTTCGTCGCGGGCTTTTTCCAAAGTGTAAGTTAACCCATTGAACGTGGCACCGAGTAGTTTACTATCTCAGTTCAAATATTGTCCGTCATTTTTCAATAATTCATAACCAACTCACAACGACCACTTCATACCAGCATGTAATCGAAGGGTGTCCACACCAATTTTTTTTTGGAGTAGGGCTTGGCGACCAGCCACAGTGGTGTCGTTCATTGCTTCTAATCAACTCAGCGGACCCACAATTTCGCGATTTCAAAATTTATCTCGCAAACCGGACCGTTTTTCCTCATCAGTTCAATTATACCGATTAATTTCACGGTTAATGCAACCCATTCGTTGAAGCATGGTCCGAACATGATATTTGACTCCGTCCAAAAACTCGTTAGTTTCCTCTCTTTCTTTTTGGAAAGCCTTATCCATGGTGGCGGCGGTTTTTTCATTAAAAAGTGGGTTGCGGGTGTCTCACAACGGGTTAAATAGCAATTTTTTCAGATGTTTGACTTCCTCGGCGGTCTGAGCGTCCTGAACTTTTTCCCGATAATTAGCCATGGTTACTATGGGAGTGTTGTTAGTGCCAAAGAGCCAGTCTCGTTCCCGTATTATTTGGGCCGGATTGACAGTAATTTTACAAAATTTTTTACTACCATCATCAGTTAATTCACCAGTATCAACACTGACTAGGTAGGCGTTTCAGTTCGGTTTCGCCACCGGCACATTCATTCACGGGGCTTTGGTTAGAATTCATTTGATAAGAGCCTTGCGTTCCTCTAAAGCATAAGCGACCTGATGGGGTTGCAGAAAAATTGGTTCACAATACCGACCTTCGCGATGGTGACGGCTCAGATTTTTGTCGTGAGCTTCCTCAGCAAAGAGGTTCTTTCCGATGCCAATATCCTCGCCTTGCTCGTTTTCATAATATTTATGACTATAAGTGTAATTCAAATTAGTAGTGAATAATCTTTTAACTTCGTCCAGACAATCTTTTTTTGCAGTATATAATTTATCAGCCGGGTCTAAATCACTGGTTTTAAATAATTCTTTTATTTCTTCTCGAGCCATAAGATTTTAATTAATTATTACTTTTAAATTAGCCATTAGTTCCTTACTTAATTTTACTTTTACTATATTTTCTCCTAATTTATTGAGGGGATGAAATTCTGCTAAATGTTTTTTTTCTAACAGGCAGTCATTTTTTTCTAGTTCCTGTAAAATCTCTTTAAAACCAACGGAACCAAAGGGCATATTTTTTTCATCTTTTTTTAAAGTAAATTTCAGAGTAAAATTATTGATTTTTTGGTATATTTCTTTATTTTTTTCGACTAATAATAAATTCTCTTTTTCTGTTAGGGCGTGCTGCTTTTCTAATCACCAAAGATTTTTATTGTTGCAAAGCAAAACTTTTTTTTCCGGTAATAAATAATTAATAACAAATCCTTTTCTTAACTCTTTTATTTCGTGCTTTTTTCCTCAATGAGTATCTTGTAAAAGAATAACTTTTTCCTGTTTGTTTGTTTTTTTCATATAAATTAGTTAATTTTATTTTTCTTAACTTTTTTAACCATTAGAATAGTAATACTGATTAAGATAGCCACCGATAAACCAATAACCGAATAAATAATTAACTTGTTTTTAGTGGGATTTTCAACCGATAAATTATTACTCTTTTGCTGATTTTTTAATTCTTGGATTTGCTGTTCTAATTGGGCGACCATTTCACTCTCGCCATTCGCTTTGGCTTGTTGCAAGGCAATTTCTTTATCGTTTATTTCTTTTTCTCGTTCGGTTTGGGCTCGGAGACTATTGGAATGATTGCCATCGTTTTTTCAAACACTTTCTCACCGGAAACCAGGCAGTCCAAACCTATCCAAAAATGAGGGCGGGATTTTATCCATATTATCATAATGCAATTTATCGTTTTCAAAAAGAATGCTATTTTTATCCAATCTTTCAATCCAGCATCTTTGTCGTTGTAATCCCAAACTTTTTAAATGTTCTTCTTCTTTTTGCAATTCGGCTTGCTTCGCAGCTAAACTTAACGAATTTCACCACTCGTTGGCTTTTTGGTATTTTTCCTGGTCGCGTTGATTTCATTTGTCGGCTATTCGTTTTCTTTCTTCAGAATATTCATTTTTATAAACGGCGGTATAATAATTTTTCTCCGGGCGGAACCAGTTCTCAGCAATTCCAGTTAAACATTTCTTTTCCCGTTTTGGGGTCTTTATGATAAATCACTTTGCCTTGGCACTTTTCTCAGCCCTGATTTTGCTTTTTTTGTCGTTTTTGGTCTCCTTTCTCTACCCATCAATCATTATGTCGGCTGGCACAACTGCCGTTAGGTAGAATACCTCATTCTCTTCCTTCTTCACAAATTAAATAATATTTGTTATGTCTTTCTCCTCGAAGATTATCACGGTCGATAGTTTCGGCTAATTTTCCCTCTTCGGATTTAATTCCACTGCTGCCACCTTTTCATTTTTTTTGTTTTAACTCCTTACCACACCACATACATTCACTTTTGATATTGTTAGCACATTCGCGGCAAAAAAATTCTTTCTTTTTTATCCCAATTCGGTAAACATCTGACTTGGGAAAGTTCTTTTTACATTGACTACATTGGTAGATTTTATTGTTATTGTTATTCATAATATTTATATATTTACTATATTATTTATTTTTATTCTTTTTTCATTGAGTCTTTACTGCCACTATAATAATTCCGAATAGGACAATAAAAGAGCCGCCACCGATAATTCATAAAGTTATATCTTTTTTAGGTAGTTTTTCTGGCGAGAAATTTTTGGGATTTTGCTCGCTTAGCAATTTTTTAATTTCTCGTTCTAATTTACCCACTTCCTCGGAATTTTCACCTTGCTCGACTTTCAGTTTTCGTAATTGAATTTTTTTGGCTTCTATTTCGGCTATAACGCTACTTTGACTAATTTTAGTTTCATTTTTCGAAATATTTTTATTGGGTTCGGCGGACGAAGGACAAGAAGCACAGTAGGAAGGCTTGCCATTAGGAGAATTCTTTCCGCAATTTATCTCACACGCCACTTTTCAAGTTTTTCCGCAACTGATACAAGGTTCATTATATTTAAATTTCTCTCTCACAATATCTCACGGAACCTCTTGACCGGCAGCGATTTTGTCAGCACTATTACGGTAATAATCATAATTAATAGCCAAAATTTCGGCTTTCCTTTCGGCTTGGCTTAATGAGTCTCAATATTTTTGAGCCTTGGGACGAATTACTTGGTTAATATAGAGGTCGCTCTCTTTTGACCTTTTATGCATTTTACATATTGTTTCGCCTGGTGGGACTACGTTGCCGAGACCCAGAAGAAGCATATCGTCACAGTCCCTTCCCTGTGATTTTTCTTTTATTCAGTTAAATAACTTGACACACTCCTCGCAATGTTTTCAACCTAATTGTAATTTTTCTGACTGATTTTTTTTTCATAATTCGTGGTTTCGATTATCGTCTTTGGCAAAACATTCGGGCGAACAAAGAAAATCACAATATCGACCACACCTATCAAACGGATGGCTATTCTCACAATCTCTTCAATAAATTTTTTCTCACGGCTGATACCAAGTTTTTTTGTCGTCAATATTGATGTCTATTTGAGCTGCTGACTTGCCACAAACTTTACAACAGGAGACACTTTTAAAACAATCAAAACAGTAAAATTGTCCGTCTTTACTTTTTAAAGTTGGCAGTTCGGCATAGGAATGGTAAGGAAGATAATTTAACTTCTTTTGGCATTTCGCACAATTAAGATTTTGGTTTGACATAATTTTTATTTTTATTCATTAATATTTTAGAAATCTGCTGATTTCTTATTTATATTTTATATAGGAATTAATTTTTATTTTTTACTTAAATATAAATTAACTAAACTATATCTCTTTCTTATTCTGTCGGTGCGGCCTTTGGCTCGATAAATCATCCTTTTTTGGGTTCGTCCTTGGTTTACTTCTATTTTACTCAGATAAAAATTACTTAATTTTTCTTGGTTTTTTTCTAAATTTTTGGCAATTCCTTGTAATAATTTATGAAGTATTTTCCCACCTTTCTTTGGTGAAAAAGTTAAAATTTTTAGGGAATAATCTAGTTCTTTTTTTCTAATTAGACCAGCCACTAAGTTCATTTTTTGGGGAGAAATAGCGATAGGAGCACTTTTGAGGATAATTGATTCCATATTATTATACATATTTTAGTATTTTGGTTAGTAAATAATGGTGGATCTTGGAGGATTCGAACCTCCGACCACCCGGTTATGAGCCGGACGCTCTAACCAACTGAGCTAAAGATCCTTTTTATTTTTTTTTCTATAAGTTTTTCTCCGAGTAATAATCAACAAAGTTATCAAAAAAAATACAATTACTATTCCTCCAACACCCCAATAAACTCTCTCTCTCTCTCTCTCTCTCTCAGCTTGAGCAGTTTTTAATTCTTGTTCTAACTGCTTAGTTCTTAATTCGAGAGC
>CAUDNR010000877.1:0-21466 GCA_958430865.1 Entrophospora sp. SA101
AATTATATATTTCAATAGTAGCAATAGGCATTTGCGCTCTGGTCCCCATAGAGGCAAAAAGAATATAAAGAACACAAAAGAGACAGATATCTATAGTGTTGGAATGTTGATGTGGGAAATATTTGCAGGCCATCCACCATTTGATGATAGAGCTCACAATCATTGTTTGATTTTTGATATATGTGAAGAAGGTTTGCGGCCACCAATACTACCTGGAATGCCTGATGATTATGTGCAAATGATGCAGAGGTGTTGGGGTGTGGATCCATTAAAAAGACCAACTAGTAGAGAGCTTTATGATTTTGCTATAAATAAACATAATGAAATTATTAAAAATAATAATGATGATAATGGTAATAATACTACTAGTAGTGGTAGTGGTGCTTCGCAACAAGTATACAAATCACATCCAGATGCATACCATACAAGTAGAATATTAGATGAAGATATTGCTAAATCTAAAAGCTTAAAAATTTATACAAGCAATGATAGTTCGTTGAATAATCTTGATTTTAACTCTTTTCTCTAGAATGTCAAAAAGGTGAATAAAAATTTCATTATTAATCAATTGGAAATTACCATCATATCAATAGTAAAAGAAAGAATTGATCAATGACTAATTTAATTTCCACTATAAATTTATTATTATCCTTATTTTGATTCTCAAAGCTAAATTATAATAATATTTTGAAATAATAAATTTTTTACGGTTTTTTGATTCTTGTTAAATGGTGATATTGCGAGGTGTCATTTCGGTCAATTAACAATTATGTTACTAATTGTTGTTAACACTCACTAGTTAACCAAAGTTAGTCCCAACCTTGCTTACCGATTCATTAAAGCAAATGAATGTGGCTTTTATCAAATCCCTGCAATTGTTACCTTTCACCAAGGCACTAACTATACTTGTTGCCCTTTATCAGAACACTTTAAACAAAGAAAATAAAGACAATGCTTTTATTATTGAAAATTCATTAACGATTAATTTTTATTTAATGAAAATAATAATTCCATCACAGAGTTTTATTTTATTAGAATGTTAATTACCTATTATTTAGACCTAAAGTTATCCTTAATGAAATTTTCGTTGATCACTACAAGTAATTATTTACACAGTAATTTGATAATAAAAAGCTTTCGCGTAAAATTTTCATTTGATAATAATTGACTATGATTATACTAAAATTAGTCGACCCTAGAAAATAAAGTAACTAGGTCATGTATCACGATATAAATGAGTGTGTGGGAACTGGATTTGTATTCAGCAAAAGAAAATTTTAGCTCCTTGGGAACAACTAATGAGACAAAGGAGAGAGAGATTGCGGTACACAAGTAAATATTAAAAAAAAAGACCTTGTAATATATATTACAAGTTTTTTTTGTGAGCTTTTATATTTTATTAGCCTTTAAAGCAACTTTACTCACGTCACTTTTGACTTAATGGCAGCGAATTTGACGTGATAGTTTTACAACTTTGGTAACATTTCGTCAAACAACACTACACCAGATTCAAAATATCATATCAACAAATATCTTTCAAAACGTCCTATTGGTGTTCCTAAAAATCTTTATTTACACATTGGCATGAAACTGATATTTGGTATAAAAAACATATAGTGGCATTAATAGAGTAGCGAACTTTATGAAAGACATTGAAAAATCTGTTAAAGCTTCCTTAACAAACCATTCTGGCCGCAAAACTGTTACTCAGATTCTTTAAGATGCTATCATGTGAATAACAGGTCATAAAAACATTCAAGGTATTCATGCATATAAAGAAGTAAACAAAACCCAAAATCTTGCTACTATGAATACTTTAACTCATGCTATAAAACCAACAAGATCTTTGATTCTTATAGATTCAACAAGTAATAGCATAAATACTAATACTATCAATGCTACGTCTGAATTTTCTTTGGATGATATTCAAAAAATTTCCTATTTTTTAATTGTCATTTTTAGGAAATATGTAATAGCATAAAATAATAATAATACATGGGCATGGCCCTCGTCCAGAAATTTAAAAGGCTTGCATGTTGTTTGAATTACACAAAATGTTAATAACACGGGACGGTGTAAGAGGAAAAATTAGTTATTAAGATAACATAAACAAAGTTAATCATATAATGATAACAAAATAGCTTTAAAGATACGGCCTTTCAAAATAAAAAGACAACATACAAATAAAAATTAGGATCTTCATTTCTCTCCAAATAATAAGAATTGCTTGAATAGCAATGGCTTTAATTAAATTCAGAGTCGTGATTACAAAATAAAAAATATAAATATTTTTGACTTTTATAACTAGGATAAATGAAAAATAAACAATAAACAATAAACGATGACTACGTTATTGGAAAAAAACAGTTTGTTGAGAATTATAACACCAATCTTTCCACTCAAAGGGATATTAAAAATGTTAAAAATGTAGTACAACAATACAAGACGGTCTATAAAAACAAGTAACTCATTTTGGGATTCTAATAGAAAAGAATTGATATCAAGTATATTAATATTATTTATATATGACATTTTTTTCTTTAAAGATTGAATCTTTCTCACTTTGCAGCTGATCTGGCAATTCTTTTATCATTATCATCAAGAAAATGAATTCGATAATCTTCATTGGTGAATGTAGCTCCAATCACATCAACAACTTCTACTCCAAATCTTTTCAATAATCAGATTCATTCAAAAAAGTTTACAATGTTTAATAGGAAAATATCTTTGTTAATTATTAAAAATATATTGATACTTTCTAAAGATGTAAAACTTTTATTATTATATTAATATACAAGCATATGAAACATGAATGAAACCTATTTATATAAAATACATAAATTATCCTAATTTTATGCTAATTTATACACTTCAAACTCTTCTAACAAATGAATTTTTTTATTGGAATTTATAACATTCAGATTATTTTCATAATATTTAAGATGCTTATAAAAACAATAAGGTTTATTATCAATACTGTTGCGAATGTCTAAATCATTAAAATCTATTAATCTTTCATGAAACTTTATGTCATCTTCAGTAAGGTCAATAATTTTTTTACTATGAAATATTGCTAGATCAGGTATTTTAACTTTACTTAATATTGAATCATTTAATTGATTCACATCTATTTTGAAAATAAAGCTTTTATCAGTTCGAATCCAATAATTTTTATCAGATGACTTTTCTTTTAAACTCCAACAAACTGGGTTATACCCTCCAACTAACTCCCCTGTCTCTTTAAATTTCATGATAACAACAGTTTCAATGCTGTGACATTTCTCCTCAAAAGTTGACCTTGAAAATCCATCATGAGATCCACAAAGGATTAATTCAAAATTATGAGGCATGTTTTTTTCATTGGATAAATTACCAATCCAATTAGAAATTAGAGATGTTATTTCTGAATTTAGTAATCTTCCCCTTCCTTTTCCTATCCTTGGACCTTTTTGAAATAATAGTCTTGGCTGCAATTCATTATTAAGGTGATACCCAAAAATTTCCTTATAAACTTCTTTATTAAAAATTTTTCTAAATGGTTCAATTTTTTTATAAAAATCATCCAAAGATATTTGATCAAACCTTATTAATGGAATTATATCATCCTCTAATGTATTTTTTAATTGTTTAAAATCATTTTTATTCCAGTCTGAAAGATTTTTTTCCAATGCCTCACTTTGTCCAACTCCCCATTGAATAACATAATTCCAAATTTCAATTTCATCTAATCTTAACAAATCACTACCCAATATAGTTATAAGCATTGATTTTTCAATGGCTGCAATATCATTGGACTTTAGAAATAATTCTGGATTTTCATTAATTAATTCATTACAATAACTTTGAAGTAAACCAAATGGCTGGTGTTTTGATGAAAGTCCATGAATATAAATTAAATTTTGCTGAATCCATTCTTTTTTTTCTGTAATTAAATAATTTTGTATATCTTCAATCAATTCATTAAGGTTTAATTCATCACAGGATTCAAGAAGTTCAAGAATTTCATCTTCATCAATATCATTTATATTAACAATCCCACTATATAGATATCTTTTAAAAAAAATTTTTTAAATAAATTAAATAAAAAAAAAATTTAAAATTTAATAATTTATATTAAATGAATTAATAAAATAATCCTTACGTTAAAAGAACTTCAAATGTTCTCGGAGTAATATTTGTTTTTTCAAATAAAATAATTCCATTTCCAGATATTTTTGCCCAATTACTTGACAAAGCAGCTTTAAAATACGATGACCTTGCTTTCAAAATGTTAGAATGAGCTTTAAAAGTCTCAATATCATCACCCTCCCCAACTTTAATTTCCACATCGTAATAATCAGATTCATTCAACAAATTTGTGAAATCATTTACAAGTTTGCAAATGTGTTTTAATGGCAAAGGATTTTCGTTAGATTTGATAAGGTTGTTAAAAAACATATTGATATTTTCAAAGGGTGAAAAACTTTTATTAGACATTTTGAACGATTATTTTTTTTTTGCATGTATTTAAAAAATTAAAAAATGATTTTCAAATATGTATTAGCACTAATATGTTTCCATGCAAGCTCTTCGCATCTCTGGTCAAGATCATCGGAATTTTTTTGCATTGTTTATTTCCTTGTTATTAAATAAACATAAATGAAGTAATTTAAATAAATATTTCTAATGACAATTTTTTATTAAAATTAAATTCTAAAAAATGTACGCGTGATAAAATCGAGAATGATCGACACAGAGAATAACACGAATCAAAACCGGATTAATAGTTTAAATGTTAATTCATTAAACCAAATATTTGGAAAACAAAAATATCAGGATAAAACTAGATTTTAAATTTTTGATTATGTAATTCTCGATTTCCAAATTAAAATAATGTTATCAGTTCCTTGCCAGAATAACAATTCTTCTAATGATAACTTTACCTTTATTTAAAGAATATTAGAATAATACGAAGGCATTGCTTATAATTACTCGTTGGAAATCAGAGGGCTTGATGAGTAATTTCCAAACATTAAATAGCTTTATAATTATATGTCTTTCTCGGCCTAAGAATAATAATATACATATAATAAAAATATCTTTAGAAATAAAACCCACTTTCCTAGTCAGTGCTGAAGTAAAGAATTGGTCTTCAGCCTAATTCAGTGTAATACTTTCTTTCCCTATTTCTTTATTTATGGATTATAGCGTGGTATTGATTGAATAGGGCATTGCTATAGCGAGGTTAACTTGAAAGGAGAATTCCCAAGTATATAGGAATATAGTAATAACAGGACATAGACACTCCCTGTGAATTATATTAAAATTCACCATATATTTACAGTGTGTTAAGCGGTTGCAGTTTCTAAAAAAAAAGTTGCCAAATAGAAATTATATCAGAGAGTCAGAAGATCCTAGATTATCACATCAAAAGGTTCGAAACATTATTATGTAGGCTTTAGAGCTAAAAGCTTTTTTTAAAAAATAATTGAATTTTTAATCCATAAAGTTCTAGAGATTTTAGAAACATTAAATTTAATAATCTCCAGGACCTAAGCTACAGACTGGTATGTAATTATTATGTACGTTTAGGTGTCCGATACTTTTAGTAGATAGTCAAAGGCTTTAAAAAAATATGTATATGACAATAGTAGAGGTTGTCACCGTTAACCGGTTAAAATTAACTGGTTAATTTAACTGGTTAATCATCAATCTTGGTATTACATATTTTTTATTTTAGAATACATATCAGATTTAAAGTAAATACAAATAAAACATAATCTATATATTAACAAATTTATAATGACGAAATAAATATGGTAATGCTGCGTATCAATATTTACTTTTTTCTTTTGTATGGGCTTGAGTGGGTGGGATTTATGACTAGAGTTTCTATTTGTAATTCGAATTATTCGTAATATTAATACGACTCAATCTTAACCCGAATTTATTCGTTTATTCGAATTATTTGTTTATTAGTTATTCGTCCAATTCGTTTATTTGTTTTATTATTGTTATTATTTGTCTTATTCATTTATTCGTTTTATTCGTTGCATTCGTTTATTCGTTTTATTCGTTTTATATTTATTAGAATAGAAACCATACTATGACTATAATTTTTTATCAATTATATTATTCGAATAATTCGTTTTGCCAGTTAAAAAATTTCACGTGATTAGATTAACCAGTTAAAGAATTTTTGCGCGGTGCCAACCTCTATGCAATAGTATTTCATATAAAGCTTTTTTTTATTTAACAAAGTAATTGATAGAATCTAGATTTATTATGTTTGTGCTGTTTTTTTCTTAACATATACTATATAACTCGGGCACGATCTCACACCACAATATTTTAGATATCAATGAAATCAGAAGAACTAGACAGCGAACATTATAGGGTTTAAACTTAAGATCATCAGCACTAAAGATGTTACAATATGGCAACAACTTATGAATTTTACGACTGATGAATTTAACCATAAACGGATTCAAGATCTTATTTATTAATAATTTATCTAACAATCATACTCAAAATCAGCAGAATCTGGGGCGGTATAAAGAATGGTTTTAGGGTAAAAAAAATCATTTATGATATATATAATTAAAAGTTTTCTTTTATAATCATTTATTTCATTAGATATGATTGTGTGTTTTGTTGCTGTCAACAATTAGATAATGAAAGCTGCGGCAACAAAAACTTTTACTGTTAGAACCTATTAATAAACGCATTTCAATATTATTTTAAAACAGATACATTTTTTAAAAGATAATTTGGTTTTGGCTCATTTCTCAAAACCTCAATTATTTATGTGGAGCGTCAAAAAGTCACCTTATTGAGTCAAGTGATCAGTCTATTTCCACAGACAGACAGACACCAAGGAATGATCGGGACCCAATTTTTCATGTGATTTTAAAAGAACAGAAGCCCGTAGATTCTTATGGGATTTACCATATTAATATTAATGTTAATATTAATATTTGGGATTGATTCCAGAATAATCCAATTAAAGGTGAGGATAATAACGGTTTTTTCCGTTATATAATAATAATAATAATTATTATTATTAACGATTTTATTATTACCAATATTTGGATTAGCGTTTCTAATAATGATGAAATTTAGACGACCAATAAATCATTCGATCAATTAGCTGATCAAGCTAGATTATCACTAATAATAAATCATTTATTTTTTAAAATTTAATTTTTTATTTTACCACAAAGAAAGAAGGCATTGGAAGAATTGATATTTATAAAACATGCCCGAGCATCTTGATCCTAAGTTATTTCTATTAACACATATTCGAATAAACTCATTTTATATAATTATATATTTCAATAGTAGCAATAGGCATTTGCGCTCTGGTCCCCATAGATTCGTTGGAATGTTTCACCACAATTTAAAAAATATTTAATTACCCAAGAGTTTTTTAATGCCCCAAAATAAAAATTATGCGTCACATCCCTTAGTGTATATACCTGTTGCCATAATAATTTTATACAATTATGAAATGACAAAAAAAACCAGTTCATTAAGACAAAATGAGCATTAGTTATGCCTAGTGATGTTAGCCGGCTAAAAAAAATTAAAAAAAATACAATTTTTTGTATATATAAATGACAATTGGATTACACGTAGATCATTCCCAAATAAAACACTTGCATTCAAAAATAATAACAATGCAGATCTTTTCACTTATAATGATCACGTTATTTATGAACATACATTTTTACGTCTGGAATTTTAGTGCAGAATTCAAAGGCATAGACATTTAGTCCACCTACATTACTTATAATGACAAAAACCATACATTTTTTCAAAAAGCAAAATAAAATACATCATAATAGGATAAAAGTCATAGAGTTCCTATTCGTGATACAAATTCTTATTCGTTTTATTCGTTATATTCGAATTATTCGTTTATTCGAATAAACTTTCAATGTAATTCGAATAAATCAAATAATTTAACCATTAAAGACGAGATATTATAATAACGATAGTAAATAATAGAAATAATAATAACGATAGTAGTAGTAATAATAATACCGGCAAGCTTAGTATCATCTGAAACGATTTTTCATCAACTGGGATTTATTAAGTTCTTAGCCAGCTAAGAGTTGTTCGGCTTAGCCGGCCAAGGTTTTTCTATCGGCAAACATCACTAGCTATGCCCTGATAAGGCAAGTATAGTTGATATTGTCTGTTTGAAGATTTGATGATGATAAAGAGAAGAAAGCGAAATCATTTTGTCTAAAAATAAAGTAACAAGGTTTAATGTAATTGAATAATACTTTCTGATAAAACCTACAGAGACCCTTCCCAATTTGATCTTTATCTCCAGCAGCTTCCTTTTGTTTACTTAAAAAATATCTTTCAGATGCTTTCTTGAAAATTCATTTACTAATACTGACTGACCTTTCAAAATTTTATGACATCACAAGACACTATAACAAAATTGCCAAATTTAAACAAAAAGTGTATGATAAAAGTGAGTGAGTATTACTATTCTTAATTACTTTGATGGAAATTTATGCCACACTATTATTATTGCTAATAATATCATTATTAATATCATTGATTTTTCTTTCTTTATCTTTATTATTATCACCCATCTCTTCATTATTTCCTTATTAGTCTATTACATATGAATGATCAACTGGTAAAAAAAATCCTACTATGAAAATATGTTTCTTAATTGATTATTTACACAAACAAATCAAGAGTTCTAATAAAAGAGTCTACTCTTAACTAATAAAAGTAGTAGAGAAATAGTAGTGTTGTCATCATATTATATTCATTGTATAATCTTATTAATAATAAATGAATGAAATATTATCCTCTAGTATAAAACTTGGTACAGCTCTGCTATAAATTGAACATTGTAGAATAACAACAAACCAGAATGAATAGCAATGACTCATTTTAAACATCATCACCTATATATTTATTTATTATAAATTAATGTGGTATTCTTCCACCATTTTTTTCAATAATCAATTCACAGAAATCCTTCATTAAGTCAATTAATCGCGAGCGGTCGTTGATTTCTTATTGCCTACCCCCTTCCTTACTTACATAACCCGGCTTATAGGCAACTAGGTATTAATCAAAACATTGGATATTATCCTATTCCTCCTTCATAAAACATTTTAATTCATCACAATTTTTTTAGTATCCTTCTTTTAACATTTCGTTTAACCATACTCCAGAGGTTTTTCAATGGGTTAAGTTCAGGACTGTTGGATGGCGAGTTCACTAATTCAGGAACATTTCCATTGAGAAATTCCTGGGTGATTCTACTAATATGTTTAGGATCATTGTCCTGTTGGAATCGCCAAACATCCCCCAGCATCTCATTAACCTCTGGAATACTAATTTTTTTGTTCTGTCTTTTGACATGCGACGAACTGGCTTCACACCTTCATGCCAACGTTCCTAAACAGTTGAAAGGCTGTTTCATCAATGAATTGTTATGATGGTGGAATTTGTAGATAAAGTTTTAATGATGAATAATAAAAATGAATTAAAGATGAAAAAAAAACAGAAAAGTCGGTTAAAGCATATAGAGGTGGTAATAATAATAATTGAACCAATACCCGGCCCACATCCACACGATAATCCCAATTTGTTTCTCCAAAATTCCTAACCCAAACTCAATCCATACTCAAAAACCCCATATTTTTTAAAAACATTATTAAATTTTTTATTTGAGAGCGCTACGTAAAACAAATATACTTATTGACAGTTTCTGGATTTAGATTTGATCGAGTTTCATTTATTGTTAAACCAGTTCCTTACTGTATGCACTAGAGACAGGAGTTGATAAATAATAAGAACATATATAATTATTTGATGAATATTGCTATTAATGAAGGTAAGGTCACGATAGACAAATTTTTAGTTCATAGATGGATACCTTTTAATTTTAAATTACTTTGTTAAACGATTTTTAAGACCTCCACATTTTATATATTGTAATTAGGTCTTGTGCTAAAGCCCTCAATAAGAAATACATCATATCATACATAAAGATTTTTTATGAATTGTTATAATGTTTTTAATGCTTTAATTAAGCCTTTACTAGTATTTTTACCATCAATTATATATTTATTACGATTAATTCAAGTATAAAGTTGCAAAACCACCTTCACCTATCCTTCAATATTATTATCATCTATTGTTTCGTTGCCACTAGTTCACCTTTCAGATAATAACCCCGAACCAGGACATATGTGCCATGCCTTAAATTGAGATGTTCCGAAAAGATTGTTTAAATCGTCGTTTGTGTTAAATATTCGATAATTTATTTATCTTACGATACAAATATTAAAAAAAATCAGATAATCAAATTTTTTTAACGATAATCTTTTTATATATATAATATAATAATAATAATAATAATTAATTTTTATTTTTTTTAAAAAATAATAATAAATAAACATGTCAAACGATAAAAAAAAAAAAGTAATTAGGTAAATTTTTTCAAATCGAAAAAATAAAAAATAAATAAAATTAATAAAAAAAAAAATACTAATAATTGATAATTAATACATATAGAGTATGGGTAGATGGATGTTTTGATATGATGCATTATGGGCATGCAAATGCTTTGCGTCAGGTAACCAACCAATCGACTTAATCAATTTAATTAAATAATTGTTATTTGTTATCATCATTGCCATCACTTCAACACTGTCTTTAATAACGATAGGCAAAAGCAATGGGAGATTATTTGGTGGTTGGAGTTCATTCTGATATGGAAATTGAAGCACATAAAGGACCAACTGTCATGAAAGAAGAAGAAAGGTAATAAATAAATAATATTTATACATTATATATTATTTATTTACAATATTTATATATTTTTTTTTATTCACAATACCTCCAATATCCTTTTAGATATGCAGCAGTAGAAGCATGTAAATGGGTTGATCTTGTAGTTCCAAATGCACCATATTTCACAAGTTTAGAAATGTTAGACCAGTTTAATTGTGATTTTTGTGTGCACGGAGATGACATCACCACGCTTGCAGATGGAACAGATTGTTATAAAGAAGTGAAAGAGGCAGGTAGGTATAGAGAGTGTAAACGAACACAAGGTGTCTCTACAACAGAATTAGTAGGTCGTATGTTGTTGATGACCCGAGATCATCATAAACGACAATCAACAAGCATTGCATCAGTCAATAACGAGGATTTGAATACATTTATTACTGACCCATCTCATAATAAAAAAATGGAAACAAGAATCTCTCATTTTTTACCAACATCTAGAAGGATTGTACAATTTTCGGAAGGAAGGGAGCCAAATGTTGGCGATAAAGTTGTTTATGTCGATGGTATTTTGAATTGTTACTATATAAGCACTTAATTAAATTTGATTACGTAGATCATCTGATTATGCTTAAATTAATTTGTACAACATTTACATAATATTAGAACCAGGTCAAGAAATTACAGGGATTTCTCATTTGTCCTTTATATAATTTATTAGTTTATTTTTAGATTTTTTTGATGACGAATTCAATGAGCTCTGCTTTCATAATAACGAAGACATTAAAATTCCCTATATAGGATTAAATTTGTTACGATAATTTATCAGAACATATTGTTAGACCAATAACTGCTGGAGAATTAAAAAGTATTACTAAGAAAATTATCGTCAATAACGACCTTGACTACTCTACTTCTCTAGTGACAGATGAAGTAGATTCAATGGGCTTAAATCTAGAGAGAGGAGCTCATTCAAAAACCACCCCAAGGCCTTGAGTGAGAGTCTGCCAGACTTGAAAAATCGTTGCTTTATGAGGAGAAAATAGAAGTTTTCAAATGTAAATTTCACGTGTAAATTTTAAATTTTTGCATGGGATAAATCCAATCATGCATATTAATATAAATTTTCTTTTCTTCAATAATTAAATTTAATTAAACACTGTTCATTATTTTTGCTTGTCAAAAATATCTTTCATCTTTTCTAATGATTAACAAGTTTGGGTATCTTTCTTTTCAAGGAAGCATAGATAAGAAAGGAAAAAGAGATAATGCAAACCATTCCAAGTTAAGTTAAAAAACTATCTTATCTTGGGCCACTTTGAAAATAGCGAGAATTCCAGCAGGAGTAGTGGCTAATTTGCCAAGGATTACGGTAATTATAAACAAAAATCCACCATGGAACCTAAAAATTATTGTACCATCAAAAGTGTTTGGAAAGAAAAACAAGGCGAGAAAATAGTTCCTTGTGTTTTAAAACAAGTGAAACTGAAAATTATGAGGAATATTTAAATCAAGAAAGAATCACCTATGAAATTTATCAAGAAGAAAAAAATAATCATAGCCAGTAAAAGGTTTAACACAAACCATAAAGAATCTAGAGATAAACAAAAATAATTTCATCTTTGACAAAAGAGCGAGTTTTATTTATCCATCAGGATGGAAAATGATATCTTTTATAATTTCTGTTTTTTTAGTTTTCACTCATGGGAAAAGTTCATTGGTAATATCTTTGATTTTTACAATACCAGGATTGAAAGCTTCAAAAATACATTTCACAACATCACCTGATATCTTAATATAGACATCTATACTATTGAATGCCTTTCCAGCATCATAACATCTTATTCAATTCAGCAGCAATAGATCTTTATACAACATATAGAACATAATTTTTTCAAAACAAAACTCCGTGTTCAGATATGAACTCCGGTACTGTTTATTATTTATTTATTATTTATTATTATTATTATTATTATTATTATTTTATTTTCCGTATCTCTATATTTGGTAATTATTTAATTATTCAAATTTGGTTATATTTAATTTTAGATTGATAAAAATCGATAACCATTTATTTTTTGCTTATCAAGCACTTTTAAAAAAATAATTATTGATCGAGTTTACGGAATAACGATGAAGATTTATAATTATATAACATAATAATAATAATAATCAAGGAGATTCCCGAATCCATTCCACAAAAAGTTATTCATAAATAAAAATCGAAATTCACGTGAGTTATATATCAGCAAATCATAATTTAAGTCGTAGTTTTCTCTTTGGATCTCAATCCAAGGATGCAATGAGCCTTTTTTTTTTGGTGCAGCAACTGCAAGTCAAAAAGAAATAGTTTATATTTCTTCTTCTTTAGGTGCAAGAAGAAAATGAAAGAAAGTGAGCAAGTGATTTGTTGAGTGTTTGTTGATATGCACAGGCGAATTGATTGATTATACATACAGTATGTGTAGCAGATAGAATTTTTGCTATGCGCTTTAAAGAGTGTATGTTATCTGTGGAAGCCATTGAACCAGTCAGGAACAAACAAACTGGGAGGGTTATGTGAGTAGGGGAAAAGAAGTTTATGACATGGGGTAAAATTCTTAGATTAGCTAATTGATAAATTGTGCCATTCCCATTCTGGTTTTGAAGAGTTTTTTTTCTTTGTATTTTTATTTATAATAGATATTAGAGACTCCTGAAAAATTAAAAAATTAAAAATAAAAATACAAATTATCCAATTATTATGCAATTTAATTACATTAAACAAATAAATATAAATTAAAGAAATTTCTTTAATTTTTAATTTTTCATTTCTTCTTATTATTTTCCCTCTCTAATAACTCTGCTTCATATTCAAGTTTTGCCTTTTCATTTTTTTTTGCTTGTCTTTCTTCATATCTATTAATTGTAATTAATACATAATATGTATATTAATTTAAATTTTAAAAGAATAAAGCCTATTTTATTAGAATTAATTTTAAACACTCACATCTTTCTATGTTCAATTATACGATCTATAATTTTTGCTGTAGTAAGATCTGCGGATGGATTTTGTATTTCAATATAAATATCATTATTTTTTGGTAACTATTTAATTAAATAATAATAAATGAGATAATTAATTAATTTAATCAATTTATTTATTTGTAAATCTATTTATTTATTTAAAGTTATTAATTAACAAATACCTCGTAAGGATCTTTGCCATTTATGTCAGGTAAAGATGGAGTATTTCCATGTGCAACTATATCAACTTTATATACTTTGGATAATACGTTATTATCAACACTATACGGTGCTCCAATAATAACTTCATCCACATACTATATATATAATAATTTATATACATTATCCTTTATAGATTGTTGATGTTGTAATAATTTTTAATTGACACCTACTTTGCATGCCAAGACACTTAAAACACGCTCATGAAGATTCATCAAAGGGTAATTCACCCCTTTTATTGCATTGACTGTCTATTAATAATATAATGTGTTAACCAATTAAACTAATCAACTAGAGTAATCAATCAAAATGAACAATCAAATCAATCAATCACCTTATCATCATGAACGCCAACCAATAAATAATCACCTAAGGCTTTAGCTCTTTTTAAAAATTCAATATGTCCAATATGAAACAAATCAAATGTACCATCAACATAAACAACTTTGTCGTCAACATTTGGCTCCCTTCCTTCCGAAAATTGTACAATCCTTCTAGATGTTGGTAAAAAATGAGAGATTTTTGTTTCCATTTTTTTATTATGAGACGGGTCAGTACTAAATGTATTCAAATCCTCATTATTGACTGATGCAATGCTTGTTGATTGTCGTTTATGATGATCTCGGGTCATCAACAACATACGACCCACTAGTTCTGTTGTAGAGACACCTTGTGTTCGTTTACACTCTCTATATCTGCCTGCCTCTTTCACTTCTTTATAACAATCTGTCCCATCTGCAAGCGTGGTGATGTCATCTCCATGCACACAAAAATCGCAATTAAACTGGTCTAACATTTCTAAACTTGTAAAATATGGTGCATTTGGAACTACAAGATCAACCCATTTACATGCTGCTACTGCTGCATATCTAAAAAGATATTGGAAGTATTGTGAATAAAAAAAAAAAATAAATATTGAAATAAATAATAAATAACATCTAAATATTATTTATTTATTACCTTTCTTCTTCTTTCATGACAGTTGGTCCTTTATGTGCTTCAATTTCCATATCAGAATGAACCCCAACCACCAAATAATCTCCCATTGCTTTTGCCTATTGTTATTGAATATGATGTTGGAGTGGTGACGATGATGATAACAAATAACAAATTATTTAATTAAATTGATTGAGTTGATTGGTTACCTGACGTAAAGCATTTGCGTGCCCATAATGCATCATATCAAAACATCCATCTACCCACACTCTATATATGTATTAATTATCAATTATTAGTATTTGATTTTTTTAAAAAAATTAATTTTATTAATTTTATTTTTACAATTTGAAAAATTTACCTAATTACTTTTTTTTTTTGATCCTTTGACATGTTTATTTATTATTGTTTTAAAAAAAAGTAAAAATAAAAATTAATGGTGTATATATATATAAAAAGATTATCATTAAAAATTTTTGATTATCTGATTTTTTTTTTTAATATTTGTATCGTCAGATAAATAAATTATCACAAACGATTATTCAAACAATCTTTTCGGAACATCTCAACTTGCAATATGTAAGGCATGGCACATATGTTCTGGTACGGGGTTATTATCTGAAAGATGAACTAATGGCAACGAAACAATAGATGATAATAATATTGAAAGAAAGGTGAAGGTGGTTTTGCAACTACATACAAAGCTAATTGGATTAATCGTAATAAATATATAATTGATGGTAAAAGTATTGGTGAAGGCTTGATTATAGCATTAAAAACATTATACAATTCACAAAACATCTTTGATTATGATATGATGTATAGGATTACACAAGACTTAATTACAAAAGAATAATTCAATATATAAAATATGGAAGCCTTAATAAATTGAAAGATGAACTAAAAATTTTGTCCATCGCGACCTTCATAATGGCAATATTCTTTCTTTAAATAATTATATATGTTCCTATTATTTATCAATTCCTGTCATTAGTGCATCCAGTAAGAAACTGGTTTAACAATAAATGAAACTCAAATCCAGAAATTATCAATAAGTTATTATACTTGTTTTACGTAGTACTCTCAAATAAAAGTTCAAATAATGTGTTTTTTGAAAAATATGGTAAAATAGTAATTTTACATATCACGGGAAATCAATAAATAAATCGGGAATGATTTACGAAAGTTGCACGCAAATAAAATTGGGAAAAACCTGTACAGATGCGAGTGAATAGTGAATGGCTCTCGATCAGTTTTTCCGATTTTATTTGCGTACAACTTTGGTAAATCATTCCGATTTATTTATTGATTTCCCGTGATATGTAAAATTACTAGTTTACAATGAATCTGTAAAGAAATGCAAGCGGCTGCTGCAAAGACCAATTCCTTGCTTAATTATTAATCAAAAATTCATGATTTCTGTATTTGAGGGAAAAAATTATCTATTTTGGAACTTTGCGCAGAAATAGGAGTTCGCATCATAAGTTAATCATCGGTTAACCATTTTTATCAATAATTTGTACCTTCATAGTTATGCAAGGTCATAATGACATCACAAGTTATTATAACAATAAGTATAAATTATTTTAGTATATTTATAATTAAATTTTTCCCATCAAAAAAATTAAAAAAATGAATAATTCAAATATATGGACAATAAGCTTTGCTTCAGTTTTTTTTGTTGCAACAGTTTATTTTTTATTTATTTTCACAATACCTCTATTAGAAAAAGCGGATGATGGTCAAACGAATTTAGTAATAGTTGACACCACCACTTCATCAAATATCACCACAAAGTCAAATTTAGTCAAGTATGTGGACACAATTGAAGAATGTCCAACTCTGCCTCCACGTGATGTCGAAAATTTGACAGTTCATGATTTGAGAGCAGATGATATCACTTATATAATGGCGTTGGGCGATAGTATCACGGCAGCATTTGGTGCAAAAGGTCTACGTGGACATGATGAAGAGAAATTTTTGATAGAATCAACTAATAAAAAGCATAAAAAACAAATTAAAAAGGACCAAGAGTTTTTATATGTACTAGATCAGCAGCAACAGCAACAGAAAAAATATTTAAATAATAATGATGATGACAACGATCATGACTACAATGAATCTATACAACCATTTGATCCTAGAAATTTATACGAGAATCGTGGTTTAAGTTTTGCAATTGGTGGTGATGAAAATGCAACTAGCTTGGCAAGATTTTTGAATTATTATTCTAGATATGGCTTGATTGGAGCGTCTTTAGGAGATCATTTGACTCATATATGTCAAGGCATTTAATTTAATTTAATTTTAATTTATTTATTTTTATTAAATATTATTTTGCTTGTTAATTAATTGGTTTTAATTGAATGGAATAATTTATTTATTTGTGATTAGGTTTATTTTGTTTACCGTATCAATACAGACCTTTACAAGATCGTTTGAATGGTGCAGAATCTGGTGCAATGGCAAGTAATATTTATAAACAAGTTGATTATCTTTTATGGCAACTTAATCTTGAAAAATCTCATAGAGGTACAAGATTTGTTGATGGAAAGTTTAAGGTAATTAATTAATTCATAATAACTATTTGTTATACATATCTGTTTTTATTTTAATAATATCGTTATAATTATAATTATAATCATCAGCTTTTGAATTTATTCATTGGAAATAATGATTTATGTCAAAGTTGTAATAATATGAACACATCACCTGAAAAGTTTGAAAAGGTTATACGTGACACGCTTGACAGCATTATGAATAGAATACCAAATACAATAGTAAATTTAATGGGAGTGTTCAATGTATCTCAAGTTTATGATGTGACACATGGACAAAAATATTGTAGATGGTATGATGTTCCTTATATAAATTTCGAGTGTACTTGTGCATTTGCTCCAGGTAAATATTTATAAAATTAATTTTTTTATCATTAATTGAAAAAAATAATTAAAGGCTTTCTTGTAAAAAAAAAAAGGCGAATTTGGTGTTCTAAATCGAAAAATTATGGATGATTTAGCAGCAAAATATAATACCATTTTACAAAATATAGTTGCTGATTACTCTAAACTAGAAAGAAATGATTTTGCTATTGTTCATAATCGATTTGATTTAAATTTAACCACTTTTCCAATTGATGGATTAAGTAATATTGACTGTTTTCATCCAAGGTAATATATATATATTATTTTTTTTAATTTCAAAAATTTTTCTCCTTTACTCACATTAAAACCATCGATTTTATTAGTAAAAAATCTCATGAATATATCTCAAAGGTACTTTGGAATAGTTTGGTAACACCATTCAAAGAACGTGAATCCGTCATTAGTTGGGATGATGACATTAAAATTAGATGTTTTGGTGAAGATGACAGGATCATTACATACTAAAAAGAGATTTATATCTTGAAATTTTTTTTGTATATATTGAAATAAAAAATATCGATTATGATATAATCACATGCTTTTTTGTAATATTAACTAGAGGGAGGGAGGTTCAATACAAATGTTACACACTAAGACTTCACAAAACTGTCAAATAAAATAAATGCACTTTTTGATCCAAAAAATTTTGGTTCCCCAAGGTGAAAGAGAAG
Source organism: Entrophospora sp. SA101 (assembly GCA_958430865.1). Lineage (NCBI taxonomy): Eukaryota > Fungi > Glomeromycota > Glomeromycetes > Entrophosporales > Entrophosporaceae > Entrophospora > Entrophospora sp. SA101. Next base: position 18,509 of record CAUDNR010000877.1, read on the forward strand.
TAGTGGTGAAGATTTTTTACGTCTAAAGTTTTATTTCATTGATCTTTTTCAAAAAAAGTTCTTTTCTATTAAGTTTCGTTTTAATTATACATTGAGTTTTTTTGCTAATACCTTTTTAAATGATGCGTTGAACTTCAAGTGTTGCAACAACAAAGGTACTATGGGCTCCAAGTACAAGAGTTGGTTAGGTTTTGATGAGAGATTTGTTCTTTTTATTACATTATTATTATTTACTGATCTAGATTATATTTAAAATAGAAGGAAGGGTTAATAAAGATCTTTGAATAATATAATTAGAATTGTTAGTTTATTTCATTTTATACATTCACTTAAAATAATACATAATACAGGTTTATAATATTGTATTTAATATGAATCTATGGTTGAATTATTGTTACGCGAGGTATTATTACTATACTCCTATTGTATATTAAACGATGAATCATTGTTATGCAACTATTAAAAAAAATCAATGATAATAGGTAATGATACTATTGTTAATGATAATAATAACATTTATTTGGATCTAGAATCATTGTTGTGCAACCATTAAAAAAGTATATTACTACTAATGATGATTTTATAATAACATTGTGTTGTTAATTGTCTTTAATCAAAAATAGATCTATGGTTAAATGAATCATTGTCATGCAACCATTAAAAAAATCAACTGATGGTAATAGGTAACGATACTACTATGAATGATAATTCTTATTGTATATAATAATAACATTGTGAGATCTATGGTTAAACGAATCATTGCTACGCGTATTACTTATTGTATATAATAATAATAACAATGTGAGATCGATCTATGGTTAAACGAATTGTTGTTGCGCGTACGTATATAATAATACCATTGTGAGATCTATGGTTAAACGAATTGTTGTTACGCATGTTATTAATGATAATTCTTATTGTATATCAATATAGAAATAAGCATTACAATTATATAGCGGACAGTTTTGGTTTTGTGAAATCTTAGTGTGTAACATTCGTGATATTAATATGGAATTGATATATGTGTGTGACCGTCTGATCAAATTTTTTATTTAGGAAATGATTTCCAAGAATATATGTTACTTTTGGATCGACCGTCCCCATCTTCAATTGTAATGTAAACCAAGGGGGAGTGCCCAAAATGACATAATTTCGCTCTGATATACCCCCATGTCGATATCACAAAAAATTTTTGATAAAAATGAAATGAATTTTATTAGATCATATAATGTGTAACGTCGAAAGCTTCCAAACCCCGTCCCAAACCGAATGATGTCCAGGCGGGTCTTTATTCGTTGAGTATTGTTGATTGGCTAAACATATGCCGTTACACAAACCCAATTGGTTACTAACGTAAATATCAACAACTATAGCTCTTTTTTTAACCTCTTTTTTTTAAAACTAAAATAACAATCATCCAAGAAATTATTTCGAGTGTAAACAATGGAAAATCCAAGAGAAATCACAAGCGATAAAAGATCAACAACAACAGCAATAGAGGAGGCAGCAGCAAGATTAAGGTTACCACTCACTTCAAATAACACTAATAAAAAATTTAAAAAAATTCAGAAACAGCAACAGCAATCACCAATTACCACTACCACTACTGCTTCTTCCATTTCCAACAATAATATCCTCAACAACACCATGAGCAATAGACTCAACACCATGAGTAATGGCAATGGCCTTTACGTCATGAGTAATGGCCTTTACACCATGAATCACCACCTTATGAGTAATGCTATGAGTAATAATAATGGTAATTTTACTTCAAATTATCTTTTCATCAATTCAACTCACAAAGATTATTATATGGGTGTAATTTTGAATTTGTACATGAATATTCATGTCCACAATCATTGTCATCTTCCTCCCAATAATCAGTAGGAGTAACGTCGCCATATTCGCCATATTCACCATACCCAACAACAAAACCTATTGCCATATCATCTGCATCATCAAAATCATTAGCAACACCAATCACTAATTATTACAACAACAACAACAACAACAATAATATTTTAACAAGTCAAGTTTATGAATTTGATAAATTTAAAAAACACATTTCAGTTATGTTAAACAATGATTTTGACCTTAAATCCATAGAGAATGAATTTTCAAGTAACAGAGATCATATTCAACAGTTGTATTTAAAACAAGATTTGGCACCAAATGATTTGATCTTGGTGTTGGATTGCAATTTAGCATATTATATCAATACTAGGATTTCTCAACTTCAACAGTAATGTTAATTTTTATTTTCTTTTAAATTTTATGGGGGAGGAAAGGGTTAGAGTGTAGTGAGTGGTTTGAGGGGGAGCTCGGGTAATTATAATTAATTTGATGTCGTATGGAAAATCTTACTAAAAAAGGTAAACCGGTTTCCTTTTTGGAACAATTTTTTAAAAAAGCTTTTTTTTTGTTTGCAAGATTTAATCATCAATTTCTACCCATTTCCACAATACCAGTTCAACTATAATTATCCAAGTTCCTAGTGAAGGTAAAGGTGTGTCATCTCCTAATATGTATTATTTATATCTTTATTTACTAGAATTCCTGTACCTGGACAAAATTTTACTATATTATATTTTCACTTTTGGAAATGTTTTGAATATAAACTGGTAACATAATTATATGAAAATTCTAATTTATTAGTTGCTGAATAAATGAACAAATGAATAGATGATGACCAATTAACTGTCCAACTGATCATCATTATTATTTTATAGATTTTTGTCAGTAGATATTATCCATTTCTTAAAGATGTTTTCAATAAAATAAATCAAACATTATGGTGATGTATTAATTAATATAACATGCTATTATCATCATCATAATCATCATCATTATATCACCATTGTCATATTATTATTAATATGTGATTTTTGTTATTTTAGGACATTTGGGATGAGAATGCTTTCTAATAATTTAAAAAAAGCAAATGTTATATGTAATAAT
>CAUDNR010000878.1:13331-23376 GCA_958430865.1 Entrophospora sp. SA101
AAAAAATACACGATTTGTATGCATATTATATGCTTAATCCCTGCAATTGTGTATTATATACGCATAATATTTGTACCTATTTTCCTGATGGCTATTTCCCTATAAGAAAAATTCGCCTTTTTTAAGCCAATAATTTCTCCATGTTCAAATTCAGATAATTCAGTACCTCTGGGCATTTTGAGTCTTTGAAAAAAATATAGTTTAATTTGGATAAAAATTTGCTTCGCGATTACAATTTAAAATTTTTTTTTTAATATTGATCTTCAAAATTGGAAAAAATCAATCCATTTAGTATTTTTGTCAATAAATTGAGAAATTCTGCAAATAGCCAGTTTCAAACATGGCAAGCATTTTTTAATTATACCATAAAAGATGTTATAACTTGCTAATGTGGTCAATTTTTGAGTTAAAGATTTTTAAAAAAATTCCAGAATTTTATTGTTTATCTTTAAGGTTTGTAAAACAACAATGGTTTATTTATATGTGGTGAAACTTCAGTATATTATAATATTTGATATGAAGATTAATTTTTACTTAATAAGCAGGTGTAGTTCTTGTCATATCACTTTATTCAATTATTTGTGATGATCTGCAGGTGTCCCGATACTTTTGTCCAGGATGTGTATAAAAAAAAATTATATTAAAAAAAAAATTTTTAATAATTATTTATATTGAAATGATATTCATTTCAATCCAACTTTTTAAGACAAACTTTCTTGTGCCTTTTACAATCCAATCAATGAGTTATATGTGACAAACAGTATAATTGGGATCTTTAAATCTTCTAGAATACCAACCAGGCAATTTACTTGGTATCTTTTGATAAATTCATTGTTTGAAGTTGATTAATTATAGTGATTTGAAATGATTTTTTAAAATAACTATATGTTGATGTTGAATTTATTGATGTGGCTTCTAAAAATAAATTATATTTGATTATTATTTTTATCAATTTTGGGTAATTTGGATAAATTTCATAATTTATATGTCATGTGAATACACTGTGATGAGACTAGTAGCCATATAGAAAGGCCCCCATCAAAAATCCATTAGTGTTGTGGAACAAATTTATTAATAAAATTCATTATGACAAACATTTTTAATTAATAAAAAAAGGGGCCAATATTTAAATCTGTTGTAACAAGAAATCCACTGTGGCAAGGTCTGCTGTGACAGTTTTTTTTTTTGACTGTATATAAGAAAGGTACAGTCTGCCCTTGTTTCAACAAAATGGCTGGACATATAAGAAAATTTTATTCAACATTTGTTGAAACAAGGTTACTAATTGCGTTTCAACGAATTTTTATATGTTTTCATAATGTGTAACAACGTTTTTAAAAATTCGTTGTATCAAAAATTTAATTATACTTTGTTGAAACAAGGGTTCACTGTAGTTTTTTATGCAAACAATTTCCTTATTTGTATTTCTTAGGTCAAGATTGACAAGGTTTTTTGTAATAAACTGAACACAGACATGACTTTTCATTATAAAAACTGAACACAGACTTTTCATATATTCTTAATTTAATGTTAATTAATGTTAAAAAAAAAAGTCATCAATTTATACTTAATTCCAACTTTTTTATCTAATTAATTTAAATATTGAGGTGCAACTGTAGGCTGTAATTTAAAATTATTACTTTTAAGCTGTTGCTCTAAGTCCCTAATTGCAAATCCAGTCATATCTTTATCATTGCCTTCAATTAATTCTTCTGAACTTTTATTTTTACTATTAACATTACTTTCACTTCTTTCAAAAATGCAGTTATCAATTGTCCTTTTTTTTTATACCTCAATTTGTTTCTGACAAGGTTTTGATTACAAAGTGAATGTTTCATGGATTCATTGAAAATATTCCATCTTCAAGCACAATCTTCCCTTAGATTCTTCATGCAAAAATTGTTCTAAACTCTCTAGATTTTCATCACTAAATGCACTATTACTTTTTTGCCTAAAGCAAAGTTTTTTTTAAGTATGTTTTTTATTTTTTAAATTTATCATGATTAATTAAAAAGATAACATGGAATTGGGTTGGCCCAGCCAAATTTAGCATAGCCATTTTAATTTTGGCATACATATGTAAACTTGATAAAAAAATTTGATAAGTCGGTCAATCTACATAAAGTCACAATAAGCACTAAAGTTGGTCAATCACTTAGTCCAAGTATAATTAAATGAATCACAATAAGATGGTCTCGCGTGATATTTCATTATGTTTTTATTTGTAATTAGCAAAATGATTATTCATAATAAAATATCTGGTATAAAAAAACTATCTTTATTGTTCATTTTTTATAATTTAGAAGGAAGAAAGCATTTTCACTTGTGAACTACATTTATATTTTATTACCTTTATTACCTCCATAAGTTTATAATGCATAATCACACATCCATTTTTTCTTGTCAAGTAATTTTAAAAAGAGAACTTTTTTTGTTTTAATCATTTATCTCAGCAGTTGTATCATCAATTGTATCATTCATTTATCATGAATAACGCATTAATATTTTATTATCTCATCATTGATTGTATCATTCAATAATTTAGTCTAATTCATCTATATTTTTTATCCCATTTTTATATTATTGCTTATATTATTGATTATATCATTTGTAGTCCTATTAAATTTTATTATGTTCAGAAACATGTATAAAAATGTTGATTTCGCAACCTTCTAATGTTTGAATAAAAGATAAATATTTTAAAAAATTAAAAAAATCACATGAAATTTGATAACTTGGTTCTCTTGATAAGTCAGTCAGTCATGACATGACCAACTTATCAAGTTTACATATGTAATAATGATAAAAGCACCCAGGATGGGATTAGGAAAAAAAAACTGCATTTTTTTGTTAGTTGATTTGTTTTATTCATTGACAGATTAGATGGAGTTGGAAATTTTCAATGATACCTATAAAATGATCATCATAACATCTGCTCAATTAATGTACAATTTTATTTTGTAAATAATTCTAAATAAATAGAAGATTTATTAGTTACTATTACAATGTTTTTAGTTGATAATAATTTTAGATGTCTTTAATTGATTTTTTTTTAGTTAAAAACAAAAAATTATTAGAATAGATTAATAATAACTTGTTCATCTAATGAAAAATTTCGTGCCAATTCCAAAATTTCTTGAATAACATCACCTTTCTTGACAGATGATGATGATTTTAAATTTTTTATTAATTTCATGATAAATTTCTCTCTAATAATAATAGTATTATTATTTTTAAATTAACTTGATTAATTGAATTGGCAAATGAATACAGTGAAATGTATTTACCTCTTATGATTAATATCTTCATCCATTAAATTACCATTATTATTATTAATGATAGATGGATTAGAAATAGTTAAATTATTGAAAAATGAAGTATTTGTATTTTTATTAAATAATTTTGAAGGTTTGATCAAATTAATTTCAATCATAAAGATGAGTGATAACACTTTAATCAACATAATATGAATTTTTATAAGGTTACTATTTTTGGAAAAAAATTGAATCAAATTTAATAAAAAAATAGCTCCGTTAAAATCTATTTTATGAAATTATATTATATTACTAACCTATCAATTATTTTTTCATCATAATCATCATTATCATCAATGTCATTGAAAATATTCAACATAACCCCAATAATATCATTATAATAAGATTCATTCTTATTATACAGGTCATCATCATTATTTTGAATGATTAATAGTTGTCTAACAGATTTTAAAATATTTTTAACTTTTATTTTATCATCATCTAAAATAAATGATTCCAAGAGTTTCTTGCTAACTGATAGAAACTTTTTAATTGTCTCCCCTAAAAAAATATAAACATTTTACCCAAGTTCAAATTTAATTAACTGATTGATTACTACTATTATAATTTCAATTTTTAATGCTATAATTACACAAGCAACAGATGATACCCACCATTCATTCCGCAATGCTTTATTGCCAATTCGTCTTTTGGTGTTTTATGAGTTTTTTCAATTAAACTCATAATAGAAGTTGATTTTTGCAAAAATATTTTATACCAAATTGAGTATAATAAACCATTTTTTAATAAATCATCTTTGATATTAAATATAATTTGATCAATTGATTTTTCCAATAAATCTAATAATTGAGAAGGAAGCAAAAATTGTATTATTTGAAAAATAGTTTCCCAAGTTTTCTGAATAAGTAATTAATTGTCATTTAAATTACCTGTTCTGGTGATATTTTTCTCATATAATTTACATAATATCCAACTTTTATAAATTATAGATAAATCAGAATTTTCATATTCATTATAGCTTGATGATAAATCTATTGACTAAAAAATAATAATAAAATCTTTTATTTATTTAAATAATAAAACTTAATCAAATAATAAAAAATAATAACATACCATATTATTCACATATAAATTATTAATTGCAACAATTCTTGTAATACTGGTTTTTTCACACTATAAATTAATCACCTTGGTATTACATATTGTTAATAGTTACTGATACCAATATGAATATATCAAAATTATTAAATTATTACAAACCTTATTTAAATTTTCAGCAGTTAATCCAATTTCTAAATCATCATCAATATCTTTGTTAATATTTTTAATATTTTTAGTTAATTTCCAGCAGATTTCTAATTTTTGAATCAAATTATTCCAATCAATCTTTTAAGTATATAAAATAATATATATAATAATAGAAATTAATAAATCATCTTATAATAATAATAGCAATAGTGTTGTTATTACCTCAAATGATTCAATAAACGGTGATTCATATTTACAACAAAATGCTAATAATAGTGAATGTCCAACCTAAAATAAATAAAAGATTATATTTATTAAGGAATGACATCATCATTCATAATTCAAAAAATTCATACCTTTTGATCATTCATACAAAAATTTAATATTTCATCTTTGACAAATTTTTCATCTTTAATATTTATATTAATAAAATCATTTAATATTGTTGTTATAAAATTATAATTATAATTACTGTTATTGTTTTTGTTATTGTTGTTACTACCATCACTACTATTATTGTTGAAGTTTTTAATCAATACATTTACATTTATATTTTTAAACCAAAATAAAAATAAATTTAACCAAATTCTATTTGGTGTTGGAATTCGCTTTCTAATAGCCTCAATCCATTCTTCTGGTGTTATTGATAATATTAATGGTCTAAATAGAAAATTGACTTTTATTTACATAGAAAAAAAATATTAATTAATGAATAATTAAATAATTATAATTAAATATATTTATAAACAATAATTTACCTAATTGTAATTTCTTGTTATCATCAATTTTATCATCAAGCAATAAAAATTCATCATCATCATTGATTTTCTCTAAATTATTTAATATAAATAATGACATAAAACTATTTGGCCCAATGCTTTTAATAATATTATTATTATTATTACTATCATTAATTTCATTACTATTAAATAAATTTTTAATTTTAATTTTAAATTCATTATCATTATTATCACTGTTATAATCATTTTTTCCTACTTCTTCAATAATCATATCATCATCACTGCTGCTACTATTACTATCATTACCACCACCACCACTGCTATTACTACTATTACTACCACCCTTACTGTTACCATTAGTTGACACATTTAACCCTTCTAATGTTTCATAAATATGTAATAAATGTTCCCTTAACACAATTTTTAATCTTATAATTTTTGTGAAATCCTGCTTTTTACCATTTTTCATATTATCTAACAAGTCATGTGCGTACTCTAAAAAATCAAATGAGTCCAACATTCCTAAACAATTTATTGATGATTGTGTTGCAATCAAATGAAACGTAGGTGGTAAACTATCTGGAATTGACATCAATGCCTATTATAAAAAGGTAATGTTTGTTTTTATTTTTAATGCTAATAGTTATAAAATAATAATTATAATAATTATTACTAACTTCTAATTTTTTATTTGAATCTTGTATTTGTTCAAGTATTTTCATCAACTCTGAAGTGATCTCTTCCTTAAAGGTTGAAGTTCCATATTTACGAATGAGATTTTTAAATACATGTAAATGGTTAACTTGTTTCCTACACAAAAATAAATATATATCAAAAAGTTTAATTTCTATTTTTCCTTTAAAAAACATAATTAAATCCAAAATAATAATTTTCTTTACTTTATAGCACATCCAAATGGAACATCTATCAATCTAACTTCGCCTTGTGGTCCAATCAAAAAAGATTTGGCCAATCTCTTATTACTTGCACCATTATAATCACCATAATCATCATCGTTATCATTGCCACCATTATTATAGTTCTTTTTCTCATGGGATCTACCACTCAAACCATATCCAAGTGGTGATGAAACTGTGGTTAAGAGATTCCATCCTTGTCCAATTGTAAAGTTACCTACACGTCTACCATGTCTCATATGATATATTTCAACTATTCCTCGAAATGGTGAATAAATAACTAAAAATAATGTAATTCTTTTGGTACTAGACTTTTTCCTACTGTTGGTTGAGGTGACTGATACTTTTGATGATGATAATGTGGCTGCAAATGATTTATTTTTTTTGTTTTTTAATTTTTCATTTTTATAATTATTGACATTGTTATTGTTATAATAATCATCATTGCCACAATCACCACAATCATCATCATCATCATCATCATCATCATCACAATCTTCTTCAATTGCCTCTACCCACCCGCATTGTGCATTTCTTATTCCTTTAAACATTAATACAATTTCGCCTTCTTCTACATCAATTAAAGTCACCTATAAAAAATTAAATTTTTTTTATATATACATGTATTATAATGTACATGCATATATTTATAAATGAATGTTTACATACCCTCCCTAACGAATCAGTCAAAGCTGCTAATTGATATTTTCCATCAGCCGCAGCAGGTGACATAACTATTGATAAAATTTTTCTATTTGAGTCATTTAATGCCAAAATCATAGGTATAGGTTTAGCTGCTGCAATATTACCACTACCATGATCATCAACAGTACTATTATCACTACTAACATCAACACCACTAGCTGCAGTTAATAAAGTCTTGGCTAATGAATAAACAGCATTTGAAACTTTATTGGCAACCATGCTTGCAATAGACACTGCCGACAAAAAAGGTTTACTAGAATCAGATGTTGCATAATATGATAACATTGGATTTGATCCAACAGCAATATATCTTTCCTTTGCTTGAAATGAAAACAAAGCAGTACTTGACGAAGATGAAACCAATGATCTGTCAAGTACATGTGTTGTCCAGTGTTTTGATGGTCCACAGCTTACCACATCAAAAACTTTTCCTCTGCCCTCAAAATACCACTTCTTATATGCAAACGCTGTAGTAGACCCATCATCACCATCAATACCTCCATTTCCACCAAAAAACTCTGGTGTTGAATTGAATTTCTGGTGTTGTCGTTGTTGATTATGATGACAATCATTATAGTAATGGCTGTTGCAAACTCTTAGAACTGTCCATAAACTTTTCCCATCAATACTAACAACTTTACCACCTTCATGTAATATAGTGATCTCTTCATCTAATGATTCTGAAAATGATGAAAGTTTTTGATTGTAATCATGATAATGTGAATGCATGGATATTGGTAATGAGAATGTAGGGAATGTTGCAGTACGTAGTTTTATTGAAATTATTGGAGAAGTGTCTAGTTGCTGTGATATTTGTAAACTCCCTGACTGATTACAATAATAAAGAAATTAGAGTGATATATAAATAATTTTATTATTATTAGGAGCTTGTTACCTGAGTAAAAATTCTCAAGTATCCAGTGTTATAACCAATTATAACAAAGATTTGACTATTAGGAAAACAAAATAAAGCAAACTTTTCAATATCAAAAATTATTTTTCCTTTTTTTTTTTTAAAAAAAAGAATGCTTGAAATGATTGATTGACCTTTTGAAAGCTGATGGCATGAAAAATGGTAAACATAATATTGCAGTTATTTTTTCACTAATTATAAAATATAATTTTGTTATAAGCATCATAACCCTTTTTCCAAATAAACATACATAGAGAATAAAATTACCCTCGTTCAAAGTGTCCTTTAAATTCTCCAATAACTTCATACTCTTTCCTGGCTTTATCTAAAGCCATAACCACAAAAAGATCAGGTGTTGCACTCACAAGATGATTTCCAGTGTCCGACATAGAGAACAAGTATGGAGATAATTGATCGGAAATAGTAGTGGTATTATTGATGAGATATTTGCAATGGTGATAGCTGGTATAGAAGGTTATTCTGCATTAAATTTAAAATTAGTAACATGTTTTTGAGAAAATTTTATGAGATTAAATATTCTTACCAGAATTATTTAAATTTAGTTGGTTCAATCCAGTATCTTGAGTTATTTGATTTATATTGTCTAATCTCTTTCTCATTCCCCATCTTATTAAACATAATTTTGGTTGATTGTTATTACTATTAAGATTGCTAACTGCTTGTGACACTAAACTACTTATTGTAGATGGATTTGTATTTGTATTTGAATTTTGGTTGGTTAATTGGATATTTGCTTTGATTCGAAACATATTTTTAGAAGTGTATGCTTTGTTTTGAGTACAATATTCTATTAAAGCTGAAAAATTAAGTGCATGAAACTAAATTTCATTAAAATCAACAAATTAGTCAATTAGTTTTAAATATTTTGAGAACTACTTTTACTTGCACTAAATAACCAGTCACAACTAGCACCATGAATTTTATATTTTTTAGAAGTAGAGGGTGTGAAATGTATAGATGATGATAATTCTTTTCTAAATTTTGATGTTCTTGATTGAGCTTCACCACTGATAAAAAATAGTATATGATTTATTATTAATGGTCATGATTTTCAGATAAAGAAGTTACTTACTAATGTGAATCCATATAACTTGATATACATTTGTATACATGTACATTGAAAAAAAAAGTCTAAATCACATTCTGAATTCTGTCTGTTAGGTATGCCTTTATCTATCATTTCAATACTAATCACAAATTTTTATTAGAAAATAAATTTAATATTTATCAATAACATTCATAATTTTATGAACAGTTTTTATGTGTATCTCAATAAATTCAAAATATATTGAATGTCACTATCTTCACAATCCATAGAAACTAGATTAAAACTTTGAGATTTTTCTGCAATTGTTAGCTGATCATGTTTACAATTTGATTCCAATGAATAATTTGAAATACTTGAGATAGTGTTTCTAAAACCATTTATAGCAACAGATCATCCAATATTTGCTAGATCTAGTGATTAATCTGAAAAAATACATGTTTAAAGAAATTATCAAGATAATTTGAATCACTTATTATAGTATAGAGCTTGGATCCGGATATCCTATTCATTTGTATTATTAATATTAATATTATTGTGATAGAAAAACGGGTTTATCGAAACACCATCCAATCATATGATGGCATGTGACATAGCCTTTTTCGTTTTCGTTTTTCTTTTTTTTTTGTTAATATTAATATTAATATTCGTATTCTTAATTAGTATTTTTTGTCATCATTATTGTCTATTTATTTGTTAATTAGTTAGTGGGACAAAAATAATTTAATTTTGACTGAGTAAAAATATATCTTTCTTGTTTAAGAACAAAAATAAATCAAAGAATTAAATAAGTAAAATAATTTAGTTAGTATTAGATCAACCAAATATTATTATTATATATACTAATACTAATGTGGATATTAATATAGTAATAGAAATCCATTTCTCACCTTACAGATATCTGGATATCCGTTTATCAAAATCTCTCATCCAGATATCCTATCCATTCATCAAAACCCTATCTGGATATCCTATCCATTCATCAAATCTCTATCCAGATATCTGCGGATATCCTAAGGATTTTACTATCCGGATCCAAGCTCTATTATAGTATTCTCACCAGCATAGTGGACACTGTTGCAGGTCACAAAAAAATGATCAACTTAACATATGTTATGGTGAAAGTTCTTGCAAAAGTTTGATTATAAAAGTGTGAGATAATTTTGATCTTGCTGATGATC
>CAUDNR010000879.1:3324-31629 GCA_958430865.1 Entrophospora sp. SA101
TTGGTGTGTTGGATGAATCTAAGATGAAACTTGATTACGTATTGGCTTTGAAAATTGAAGATTTCTTGGAAAGAAGATTACAAACCCAAGTCTATAAATCTGGTTTGGCCAAATCTATTCATCATGCGCGTGTCCTGATAAGACAGCGTCATATTCGGTATGCGTTGAAATTTAAATTTTATTTATTTTTTTTTGTAAGCAAACATACATACATATACTAAATTTTTACTTATTTTTGGGAATAAAGTGTTGGAAAACAAATTGTCAATATTCCCAGTTTTATCGTCAGGTAGAAAAACCTAATTGATAATTTTTTTTAATTTACTAATTAATTAATTAATTAATTAATTAATTAATTCATTCATTCATTAAATTTTTTCAAAAAGGCTTGAATCTCAAAAACACATTGATTTTGCACTCACTTCACCTTATGGTAAATATTCTAAAAAAAAACATGATAATAATAAGAAGAAAATATAATTTTATAATTTTATATATAATCTTTTTTAGGTGGTGGACGTCCTGGTCGTGTAAAGAGAAAACGATTACGATCAGCATCAAAAAGTAATATTTTTTTTTTTTAAAAAAAAGTTTTCCTGATTGCTTTTAAATCGGATATTCATTAATTTTATTTTTATAAAATAGCTAATGATGAGGAAGGAGAAGATGACGACGAATAAACAATCCAATCAATATTAATAAAAAATTTTTGAGTTATTTAATAATAAGGAAAAAATGAGTTTTTTTATTTTCCCAATAAATTTCTAAATTCTTTTTGCTAATGATCAATTCGTATCTTTCTTTCGTCATCTAACTTTTATGTATAATTCCATAATTCTATTGTTAATTCCGCTGCACTAAAAGCAGCCAATCTTAAAAAGAAAAAAGGTGTTAATTTTCAGCAAGGGATATTTTTGAAACAAAATTTTATCAAAGTTATTTATTACCTCGCTAAAGTAATACATAACATCAAACCTTCTGGAGATAAAAATAACCTATTATCATTATTTGAAGATCACTTTGACGTTGACGTTGACTTAAGGAATCTTTTTGAATGAAACATATCATAAAAAACAAAAGCGTCAGAGTAAATTTGTAAATAAATAATAAACAAACAATATATTATCTCAAAGAAGAAAAGAATGCTTTGCCTCTGAAACATTTTCAAGAATAGTATATATAATCAGGATACCTTTGAATACAAATGAAATTTAGATTCCTTCAAAACTCTTTATTTATAAATTTTTGCTTGTTTTAAATTCATCATCATCGTAACCACCACCCATCATCATCATTACCACCGCCATACTAAACATCGTCACAGTCATCACAAATTTTAATAATAATTAGGCGTAATATATATTTATTTCTGTAAAAAACTCATTCTAAAGGTTCATGGATTAATTAATTAATTTTATTTATTTATTTATTTGTAGATATAGAATCATTTTAAACCATTTTTAATTTTAAATTCTGCTAAAAAAAGGGCATTCATTCATTTATAAATCATTTTAAATGCCAAAAAAAAAAGACAATTCACATTAGATAAGGATAAGTATGTACCCAGTCATATTAGATGCACCATTTGATGATGAGGCACATGATCTTCATTTGCAATTAAAAATATGTGAAGGTTTACGACCACCAATATTACCAGGAATGCCAGGTGATTATGTACAAATGATGCAAAGATGTTGGGATGTAGATCCAGCCAAGAGACCAACTAGCAAAGAGCTTTGGGATTTTTCTCATAATGAATTTAAAACTGAGAGTCCTAATGAAAGTAGTAGTAATATTGGTGGTGGTGGTAATAATAACAGTAGTGGTGGTAGTAGTAGTAATAGGAATGGTAATAACAGTAATTCACAACAAGTACACAAATCACATCCATTAGCATATCATACAAGTAGAATATTAAATGATGGAATTGCTGAATTGAATTTAAGTAATGATAGCTTATTAAATTATGAAATATAGTTTATTAATCGAAATTTATTAATTTAAATATGATTATTTGTTAATTAATTATAACAATAATAGTAATAGTAATAAGTAGTTAGTTGATAAGGTTAAAGTTGGAGAATGGGGTGAATCATTTATTGGTAGATAAATGATTTATTTTGTTTGTTTTTATTATTTTGAAAATAAATTTCCTCCAGACACATATTTATAATTGAA
The DNA here is from genome assembly GCA_958430865.1 of Entrophospora sp. SA101. Classification (NCBI taxonomy): domain Eukaryota; kingdom Fungi; phylum Glomeromycota; class Glomeromycetes; order Entrophosporales; family Entrophosporaceae; genus Entrophospora; species Entrophospora sp. SA101. Next base: position 5,503 of record CAUDNR010000879.1, read on the forward strand.
TAATTAATATAATGCATAATTTTCAACACTAATACTATTTACTAATATTAATAACAATTATAATATTGAATTTATATTTTTTTGTTTAGGAATGATTGACACAAAATTAACTAAAAAGACATTCCATTTCTTTTGCTAGATGTTTTTCACCTTCGCACCAATGTAGAAAAATTCAATGCCAGGAATGCTGTGGTATTCTAAATAATCTCTAAAGCTCCACTAGCTACATTGCATGACGAATTTATACATTCAGGTACCATACATCTAAAAATAGGTGCTTCTTTTATTAATGTTGGCACTACGTGTGATTTAATAAATTTGTCAGAGTAAGTGGTGGGTTGTCTTGATATAATAGTGGATCTTTGTAGCTATGATAATGTTGTAGAATGGTGAAGGGATTATCGATCTCTTCAAGGTAAGTTTCAGTAATTTGTTTATTAGGTTATTTTTGTAGCAAATATTTCAATATAGTTTCTTGTCTATGCGGTTTTTCTGCTTCATAGGTTATTATTTGAGATTTCAGCTTTTATTTTGAAGGTTGATGATTGATTTCAACAAAATGAAGTTCTTTTGTATGAAGTGAAACAAATGTAAATATAATTGGTGCTGTATTTTATTGTAAATTTACCTCATAAAGAATTTATCAACAAGTTGGTTCATGTTTTTTTTATGACTTTCTTTACAATAAAAGAAAGCTTCAAAATTTTTTTTTCAGATTCTTTAAAGAATTTTTCTTTGGTTTCCGGATGTTGATAAATAGCAGCCTCCGATTCATCTTGTTAATTTTTTTAATATAAAAAGTTTTTGCTCATTGATTATTTGGTCTAAACCGTAAATTATGTAAAATACTTTAAAAAAAAACAGTTTAGGATACAAGTTTTCATTTTAATATGTGTTGAAAATCATGTACATTTTTTTTTATTTTTATGTAAAATTGATTTACTATGATATTTCACAAAACAATTTCTTTTTTGAGTTTAAACAGCAACATTACATAAAGTACAAAATATAAATGAACAACTTCGTTATTTGTAGCTTTTCATTGGAATTTCATCTATCTCCATTTCCTTAATAGCCTCATCACTATCAGTTCCATTACCATCCTCTAAACTGTCAAGACATTCAATAAATTTATTATAATCAAAGAGATTCATCTTGGTAAATATTTTGTGGTCTTGTAATATTAGCAATATATAATGGGATTCAGAAATCCTTTTATTATTTCAGATTTTTGTACTATATTAATAATATAATAAAATTTAGAAAATTTACACAATAAACCATTATTATTTTATTTACATATTGAGATACTATTTGAGAAGATATTTTCATATCATACATAATGTGAATAATATAACGACAACAAACAACAAAGAACAAAGAAAAAAGAAAAAACGCAAATAGTTATTTACTTTTAGGCACGTGTCGAAAATAAGGGAAACATTCGGAATTCGTGATAAACGAAAAGGATCGACATCATTACAATCATAAGAAAATTGATTAATACTCGATCGTTTTTTAACTGTAGAATGACAAAACGTCTCACTTTAATTATAATCTTGTTTTAGTAAGTGAAGTAAAGCCACATTTATAATATGTATTAGATGCAAGAGAATGGCGAGTAAAAGTGATATACAACTAAATTAATTTACTACATTATTGAAGTCCTTGAAGCATTGTAATTTCACTGAATATTCATTCAATCAATTAAATTTAATCATTTTGTGAATAAAATATTCAGATATTCATCCAATCATTAAATTGATTATTTTCATTGTTAACACAAACAACTTTAAATTTATTTACAGGGAATTGTTATTCACGCCCCACGTGACTAATTGTAGTAATATGATCAATGAATGGCTTAGCCAAATAAATCATGGCTTGATCAAATAAATCGTTTATATAGAAATGGCTTGGCCGTTTAAAATGTGATGATCCGTCTAGAACTCTAAATAACTAATCGACGACTTTGTATAAAAAAATGTTACTATATTTTTTATTTTGCGTTATGAACAAATGTCAAAGAACACGTCAATACATTTTTTTAAGATTATCGAAAAAAAGGGTTTTATTCTTAGTATTAGGGATGTAGAGATAGATGAGTGAGAATTTTCATAAAAATGGTTTTTGCGTTTGTGTAACTTTATTTCAGTATCAAACGATTGAACTTTTTTATTCTGAACTATTTTTAAACTTAAACTTCGAAATTATTTCAAAACTTCAAAACTTTTAAAAAAAAGCAAAATGATGTCATAAGTGTTTTTATATGAGAAAAGGTTTAAAAACAAACAAAAATGATATTTTTCAAAAAATTTACTCGAACTTTACCACGTGATTATATTTCCTCCGTTTTTTAATGTTAATAGTATTAATATTTATTTATAATAATAAAAGGTATTTCAATTCGTATTATTAATGTTATTTACTCTTTTATTGTACTCAACTTTATTTCTTTCCATTCCACATTTATATTGACACGTAAAGCTTGCTTTTTTGAATTATAAACACTTATTGTGTATGAATTTGAATTATTTATTTTTGTTTCCTATGTTGTAAAATAACATTATCGTTTGCATGAGAACCTTATGCAACGTAAAAATTATAATAACCAATAATAAAAAAATAAAAAATAAAAGTAAAAGAAGAGTACAATTTATAATATTACAACCAAAAATCAAAGTAATAAAATGAAGCTATCAAAGAGCTAAAGAGCAAATACAGCCTTATTTACTATTTAAAATAAACCAAAAATAAATGGTTAATATGTTTTAAAAACAATGATATTGACTGTAATGACAGTAATGATGAAAATACTTACTTTCTATTCATTATTTAATATAAACCAAAAATCAATGGTTAATATGTTTTAAAAACAATGATATTGACTGTAATAATAGTAATGATGAAAATACTTACTTTCTATTTATTATTTAAAATAAAACAAAAATCAATCAACAGTTAATATGTTTCAAAAACAATGATATTGGCTTTAATAATAGTAATGATGAAAATACTTACTCCCTATTCATTATTTAAATAAAGTAAAAATTAGCAGTTAATATGTTTTCAAAATAATGATAATAATAATGACGAAAATACTTACAAACTTATTCATTATTTAAAATAAAATAAAAATTAACAGTTAATATGTTTTCAAAAACAATGATAATAATAATGACGAAAATACTTACAGGCTTATTCATTATTTAAAATAAAACGAGAATCAGACAACAGTTAATTATGTTTTCAAAAACAACAATATTGAGTTAATAAAATAGTAACTTACGTATCTATTTATTATTTAAAATAAAATGAAAACCAATGATTAATATGTTTTCAAAAACAATGTAATAATAGGTACAAAAATACTTACGGATCTATTTATTATTTAAAATCAAATGAAATCCAATAGTTAGTATTTTTTTCAAAAAACAATGATATTTGACTATAATGATGTTTATTGCAATAGTTAGATGAAATACCTCGCTTCTTCAAATTATTGTTAACATCCATTGGACTTGCTAAAGCAACAACAGCAAAGATAGCCAAAAAGAGAAGAGAAATATTGAATTTCATTTTGATTTGTTCAGCTAATTCTTAGCAAATTTTGGGGTTTTTTTTCAAATTATATGCAGTTAAGGAATTTATAAAAATTTATAGTAAACCAAATGGATCCTTTAAATATTCGATTTAATGTTAATTAAACAAGAAATTGATTGTTGATCCTGAATGGGCTGTGTGTCGTATATCATACATAACGTGAATAATAATATAACGACAACAAAGAACAAAGAAAAAAGAAAAAACGCAAACAGTTATTTACTTTTAGGCACGTATCGAAAATAAGGAAACATTCGGAATTCGTGATAAAAAGGATCGACATCATTATAATAATCATAAGAAAATTGTTTTTTAATTGTAGAATGACAAAACGCCTCACTTTAATTAAATCTTGTTTTAGTAAGTGAAATAAAGCCGCATTTATAATATGTATTAGATGCAAGAGAATGGTGAGTAAAAGTGATATACAACTAAATTGATTTACTATATTGTTGAAGTCTTTGAAGCATTGTAATTTAGTTTATTGTCATCATATATTTGCTTTGGTAGAGGTTGTACCCACTGAATATTCATTCAATCAATTAAATTTAATATTCGGATAATCATTTGGTGAATAATTAAAATATTCAGATATTCGTTCAATCATTAAATTGATTATTCATTGTTAACACAAAAAACTTTAAGGGAATTGTTAAGTGTAGTAATGTGACCAATGAATGACTTTGCCAAATAAATCGCTTATATAGAAAATGGCTTGATCGTTTAAAATGTGATGATTTTATTGGTTTATCTTTGTCTTAGTCACGTGGGGTGCGAATAACAATTCCCTTATTTAATAATCATTATTATTATGCTTTAATGCTGATTTGTTGACCGAAATACTCAATTCTGAATCAAAAATCTTTTACTTTATTTTTACTTCTTTTAATTTTTATTTGTATTACGTCGAAATTAGTTAACTTTATTTAGAAATTAGCGCAATTAAAGTGCGATATCGCGGTTAGAATGCTAGATTGCAATGATGTATATAAGAAGCTCAAATTTGACATACTTAAAAAACTTTACAATAACTTTGTAAAAAGTTTTATTAACTTAGAAATAAGTTAATAAATTAGTTTCGACTAAATAAAACGTTTTCTTAAAATCACTAAACCAAAATTATTTGCTAATAAAACTAATTCGTTGGTAATAGCCAATTCATTCTGATCCACATAATCATAAATTTATAGTGTTATCACGCTCTCCTAAATAATAATTGGTGTCACTATTATAATGACCGAATGCTCTTCTTCCATTCATTTTAAATTTAATTAATTGGATGAATTTATTTAGAATTTCAATTCAGTTACACAATATATTGATTATCGGTTATTCAGTGAATATTTCAGGGCTGGCTACGTAAAGGGTTAAAGTCCTAATTCGGTAATAATTGTCTTGGCTAAACCTTAATAATAATGACTAAATAGTTTAGCCAAATGCTCATTTAGGCTACGCAGCTTTATTAAATATCAATTATTTAAAACATATTAATTGGGCGTATGAATATTAGTATATTTATATCGCCGTGATGCTATTATCACGCTACTATCTATCAAAGGGTATGTATTAATCTATTTTTTTTTCCAAAAAAAAATAGATCAATGGTAAGTGGTCAATCAAGAATTTCAATATACTATATACTATTAAAGGGTATGTATACAATTATTTTTTTTTTCCCAAAAAAAAAAAATTAATCAAGAAAGGATTGTCACACGACAATAAATAAAATAATTGACAATCCGTCTATATATGAATAATCGACAAAAAAAAATGGTACTACTATAAAATAATATTTTTTATTTTGCGTTATGAACAAATGTCAAAGAACACATCTATACATTTTTTAAGATTATCGAAAAAAAAAGGGTTTACTCTTAGTATTAGGGATGTTTTTACGCTCGTGTAACTTTATTATAGTACTCAATTACATCAAACGATTGAACTTTTATTCTGAAACTATTTTTAAACTTAAAACTTCGAAATTATCTCAAAACTCCGAAACTTTAAAAAAAAGCAAAATGATGTCACAAGTGTTTTTATATGAGAGAAAAAAGTATAATTAAATCTTTTTTAAAAACAAACAAAAATAATATCATAATAATATTCAAAAAAAAATTTATTCGAACTTTACCACGTGATGATGATATTTTTGCAGATCATCTATATTTCCTTCGCTTTTTTTACTTATAATAATAATAATAAAAGGTATTTCGATTCGTATTATTAATATTATTTACTCTTTTATTGGACGTGACTTTATTCCTTTTCATTCCTCATTTATTTTGACACGTAAAACTTATTTATCTTTTCAAATTATAATAAACACTTATTGTGTATGAATTGTTTTGTTTATTTTCGCTTTCTATGTTGTAAAATAAACATTATTATTTGCATGAATCTTACGCAACATAAAAATTATAACCAATAATAAAAAAAAATATCAATATAATATGAAAGTAAAAGAAGTGCTCAATTTATATTACCAAAACTTAAAAATAATAAATGAAGCTATCAACGAAACAAAGAGCAAATAAGCCTATTTACTATTTAAAATAAAATGAAAACCAACAGTTAATATGTTTACAAAAACAATGGTATTGACTGTAATTATGAAAATACTTGTATGCTATTCATTATTTAAAATAAAACAAAAAATCAACAGTTAATATGCTTTTTAAAAACAATGACAAACTATTCATTATTTAAAATAAAATGAAATCAACAGTTGATAATTTTTCAAAAAACAATGATATTAACTGTAATAATAATGCTGATGAAAATGCTTACATACTATTTTTTATTTAAAATAAAACGAAAGCAAACAGTCAATATATTTACAAAAACAATGGTATTGACTGTAATGATAGTAAATGATGAGAATACTTGCTCCCTATTTATTATTTAAAATAAACCAAAAATCAACGGTTAATATGTTTTTAAAAACCATGATATTGACTGTAGTAATGATGAAAATAAAACTTATTCTCTATTTATTATTTAATAAAATGAAAATTAACACTTAATATGTTTTCAAAAACAATGATATTAATAGTATGAAAATTCTTACAGGCTATTCATTATTTTTTCAAAAACAATGATATTTATTGTAATAGTAATATAATAATAAGTGAAATTCCAAATCACTGTTCTTGATAAAGCAACTACAACAAAGATAATCAAAAAAGAGAAGAGAAATATTTGAATTTCATTTTTGTTGTTCAGTTAATCCTTGTCAAGTTTTCACTTTTTTCTTGATTTTCAGATTGTATGGAATTAAGAGTATTTATAAAAAAATAAAAGCGAGTTTGTTTTTTTTCAAGTTGTATGCAATCAAGGAATTTATAAAAAATTTATAGAAACCCAGTTATTTTATGAATTAATTTGGTTATTCTTCGCAATCACAGATAAATGAATTCCTTAAATATTCGAATATGATTAATGATTCCAAGGAATTTGATGCTTAGATGGCTAAGCCGACTTGTTATTTATTTTTTTACATATATAAAAAAGTTTTTATTAAATAGTTCAAATTTGAAGATACAAATGTGAGCTTTGCAATTTCATGAAACACAACTTTCCTACAAACAACATAATTTTATATCTTCGGGTAGATTTTCTTAATAGCCCTGTTTTAAAATAAAAACATTACCCTTTGAGAATTTTGATGTTCCATTTCTATTTCTACAAAGTTTGCAGATTCCAACCATATATATATATATTTATTAAACCAATCTTTATCAATATTTTTTCTATAATGTAATTTTTTCATTTCTAATTCTCTGATTTCATCATTATTATTTGTTTCATCATCTGATAATTCAATAATTTAGAATTAAAATTTTCTTTTTCAAATATTTTTAAAATAAATTTTATTTTAATTTTTTTCATAACTAATCAGTAAAATTACATTTATCTAATGCATTCTCTATTACAAGTATCACATTCGCTCATGTATTTTATTCGATAATCAAGCCTTTTTCTGAAATTGTTAAATAAATAAATGTGGATAAAATGAATAAATCTGATTATTTTTCAACTAATTAAATTAAACGTTATATAATTACTCACTCAAGGATTCTTTTCACTTATAGCAGTATTTTGAATAATATTGTCAATATATTGGAGCCAATATAATCATACCACAACACCAGCAGGATAGAGGTGAATCAAGGAGAACCTAATATATTCTAACTCATTCCAGGTTGGTGATGAAAGTTGTTGTAATCCTTGAAATAATTTAATCTTGATTTCTTCCAATGTGTTGAGTTGTATCGCATGTATTAATCAAGATAAAGTGAAATCTATAACATGTGTGTGTTCTAGTGCCAATAAATCAGATGGCGGAACATCTTCACATATTTGGACAAGGGTTTCAAATGGTATATTTGCAAAAAAATGCAAATTGTTTTTTTCCTAATAAGACTATATTTTGTGGTAAAAAAATGAGAATTCCTAATATAATAATATAACTAGAATGACTACGAGTGGCAATAACCACCACACCATTCTTATGATAAACACTTACCCATCATTTCTTGTCTCATTTTCTTTTTTCCTTTTTTTTATTATAATTATTGTTTGATTGTGGTGATGTTGGTGAAATAGAAGAAGTAATCATATTATAAATATTATTGTTTGATTGTGATGATAAAGTAATATTATTATTATAATTATTGTTTGATTGTGGCGATGTTGGTGAAGTAGAAGTAATAATATTATTATTATGATTATTGTTTGATTGTGGCGATGTTGGAAAGTCTTTGGATTTCTTATCCTTGGGCATTTTGAAAAAAATTAAAGAAAAAACACGTTTTTAAAAAAAAATTATTGGCAATTTGTGTTGTACAAAAATTTTTTTTTTTAACAGATGACAAAACATGAGCCTAAAGAAGACTTGCTAATAACTAACCAGAGGTACTTTTTTTTACTTGTAAATATTTTTAATTGGAATCGAAACGCGAAGCAGAACTCGATGGGTAATCAGGGCTGGAAATAATACTTTAAAAATTTGTATTTTCCTTTAAAAATTTTATAACTTACGGAAAAAAAAGAATTGAGGTCTCCCTTTTTTAAAATACTTTGTAACAATTTAGAAAGGATAGGCAATATTTTGATGATAATACTATCTCTCTTTGGAGATTTTCGAAAGAAAAGGAAAAAAATTGTTCCACAAAAGCGTTGTATATAAATTTTGATCTTTATCTTTATCCTTATCCTTACTTATTATTATTATTATTATTATCCTTATCCTTATTCCTTACTTATCCTTCTACTTATCCTTCTACTTATCCTTATACTGATCATGATCATTAAGCGCTCCCAAATTTTTTTAAATGTTCAAGTTTTTATAACAACAATAATTAAAAACATCATTTAATTAAATCAAGCCATTTTCAAAAATGTGAAGAAACACTTTCCCACCACTAAACAATTCAGAATTAATTCATTAGAAAACACTCTCCTCGCCGCTAAAAAACAGAAATTAATTCACCATTGTTAAGGAATCAATCAAGCTTTTTGCAATTAATTTCTTTATTGTTAACATGCCTTTTTGAAAATGTGAAAATACTTCCCCCGCCGCTAAAAAAACGTAAAGATTCGGATCATTGTTTAAGAAAATCAACTATGCCTTTTTCGAAAATATAAGAAGATGCTAAAATTAATTCGATTGTTTATCATTTAACAGTCTTTGAATAACGTTAAAGCCACATATTAAATGCATAAATCTTTACTTAAAAATGTAAAAAAAAAAAAAAAAGTTATTGATATAGTGGTAAAATGATATAATAATAATTGTAATAATAATGTGTTTTATTTTTGTTGCCGATTGTTTTATTAAAAACGTTCCACCGAGGAAACGATCAGCGGAGGAAAGAAACATTTTGTATTTTGAAATTTATGGTAAAGAGCATTGAGAAAACAATTTCCACCTCAGGATGTAGTTTCTCTGTCTGGCTGTTCATAAAACTCAAGGATTGACCCTGTCACACATAACATTGAACGTTGATGAAAATATGTTTGCCGAAGGGCAAGTGTCCTAGAAAAACTGCAGATCCTTGATTATTCTCATTCTCAATTAAAAATTTCTAGGGGCTACTTTAGAAAGGGTATAAAAGATTAGAGGCCATGAGTATTGATGGGTTGCAAAAACTAACAACGGTGTATAGATGTTATAGATGGTGTCTAAATTGTTTTAGGATATGAAGTATTGACAAAATGTCTAAAATGTCCAAACAATATACATAAATAGCAGTGATATTCAAAGAATATTGTCATAATTTAACCAAATTTGGAAATAATCTGTAGATTTCTTAAAAATTTGTATATATGGCATAGTCGAACTTGTATTTTAGATTAGACATTACATCTTAATTGTCTAGATTGTCTTTATCAAAATGTGTTGATTTAGAACACCCTATTACTATGATTAAATTTTCAGAACAAAAGTTCCATCCATATATATATATTAATATTAATACTTGTGTAATCGATAATTACACACACGATCTCTTATTAAAATCTAGAATTATGATGATGATTCCAAATTTGTGAAAAACCTGATATATTATATATATGTGGGAGGTGAAACAAATTCCAAATATGTGATTTCATTCGTGTAATGGCAATAGCAATTATAATAATGGCATTTCGGAAACAGTTCAGCATTTCTATTTTGGAAATAGAAACAATTTCGTCATAATAAGATTTAATATATTCAGAATTTCTTTAAAGAGTAACTTCCGAAATAGTTTCGGGTTCTAGTTATCACCATAATTAAATTGCATGACAAAAATTTTGTGCGTAAAAACGTCACAGTGTTACAACTTTGATCCCTGAAATAGTATGGCCCAAATAAAACGTGTTGGGAAAAAAATAGTAACAACAAGTGGAATTGTTCTTCAAAAAAATTTATATAAAAAAAGGGAAAAGTAAACAATAATAATAACAATAATAACAATAATAGAAATAATAATTATAATAATAAAAAATTTTTTTTTAAATAAAAGTAAAGTTTTTTTGTATTTAGAATTTTATTTTTAAATTGTTAAATGCATTTCAAATTTAAAGATTAATTTCTTCTTATTTTTGCTTATTTTTCAATAAATAATTAATTATTAAGAAATATGCGTGAGTTAGTTTTAGTTCGTAAGCTAGAAGGTGAAAAGAGAAAAACGAATCATGGCAATGAAAGTAGCGGCAACAATAATAGTAGCAGCAAAAATAATGATATTGATAATGAAAAAATAAATGAAAATAGCAATTATAATAAAAATATTGAAGATAATAATAATAAATTAAATGATAATGACAGTAATAATAATCATAATAATAATAATAATAAATTAAATGGTAATGATAATGATAATAATAAAAATGATGATGATGATTCTTCAATTATAAAAGAGACAACTAACAATTACATTAATGATGATATCAACCAATTAAAGCCATCATCAAATGACAATTTGGAATTATCAAATAAATTAGAAGACACATTTACAGCCAAAGAAATAAAGTCAAATAACGATGATGATGGTGATAATGATGATAACAACAACAACAACAACAACAACAACAACAACAACAATAATGTTGATGATGATAATAATAGTAAAGAAGAAGCAATTTTATTTTCAAAATCAGAAGAAGAAAGGTCAATATTACGAACCAAAAGAGAAAGTCTTAAAGAGTTCTTTTTACATAAGCAACCTTATAACATCAATAAAGACAAGTCTAAAGGTGAACACGAGACATTAAAGTTAAATAATAATAATATCAAGATATTTACATCAACGGTTCAAACAGAAATAAAAGAAGAGATTGTTAATGGTATATCAGCTGATGAAAGGTAATTTAATATTTGGGAAAAAAATAATTGGTATTTAAAAATTGATTCTAATTTAATTTTTTTCAAAAAATAAAATAAAATCAAAAAGTGGGGTAAGTTCTATTGAAGCAATAACTACAACTAAAATAGTCATATCTGATTCTTCAAAGGAACTAAGTCCCGATGAGAAACGTCAAAGAGCTGCTGCGACTCGTTCAAAACAAAGCATGGAATTAAAAAATCTCATGAAACAAAAGAAGCGCGAACAAAATTTAGATAATAATGATGAAACTATTATGTTTGTTCCTAAAAATTTAATTGATTCGCTAAATGAACAAAAAAAGTAAGCAGGATATTTAAGAATTATACCGTTTTTTTTATTTTGGTTATTTTAATTTATTAATCCATATTAATCAACATTTTATTTGATTGATTTCTTTAAAATTTTAAATTATAGAAAATCTGTTAATACAACGGCAGCAGATGTTGAATCAGATGGATCAGTAGATTTGGATGATTTGATTGGCCAAATCAGTGATTTAGAGTCAGGAACTGTCGCCAACCTTGATGAAGAAGATGACTTATGTGATGACAATGATGACTTTTGGAAAATTGAACCAGATGAGGTATTTCATAATAATTATACATAAAAATACTTTGTATATCGTTTTATTCCTTGCTCAATTACATTAAACTTCTTGTTAAAATTTTAGGTTTTAAGAAATCTCACACCATCAACTACTCCTTTAGCTACTCCTTTACGAGGTCCGTCACCAAACTCGCAAATTTCATCTTCAACCTATAATCTAACAAGACCTACTAGTACCATAGCTGAGGAAGATGAAAATCTAAGTGATACTCCACTCGAAGTGGACAAGCAAGAAGCAGATGATCTTTGGAAAACCTCAAATACAAATAAGGAATTCGATGTAAAGTATAATAATTTACAAATAGTTTTTTCCTTGATTACTATTATTATTTAATTTGTTATCGTTAAATATAAATGTATCGATTCTTAGATGGAATCAAAAGAAGAGGATGAATTAGATTTGTTATTAGACACAGAAATCATGCCAATTTTAAAACCTTCTTCACCATCACCTGTTCCCACACCAAATTCTTCATTGTCTGGTGGTAAAATGGGAATTCCTTCCGGCCTATCCAAGTCTGCATTTTATAGCTTAAGTTATGTAAGATCACCATTATCACCCAATTCATCGCAAGCTTCATCTGTGGTAGATCCTGAGGAATTTGAAACATTATCAAACGGATCTCATACTTCTACTAGCTCAAGAAGTATTTCTGCGTCTGGGATAAGAAGACCATCGAACACCACAGGAATAAGATCACCAACTCGTAATGATAGAAGTCCATCTAAAATAGCAAGATCTGGTGCTTTGTCCCCAAGGTATCCGAGATCATTAAGTCGCGCGAGTAATAGTTCAGCCGAAGAGAGTACCACTTCGTCTATTGGTGGAGCAATATCTCCAACAAGAATTGCGTCACCGACCAGAGGATATCACTTATCAATGTATAATACTCCTACAAGTTTCCGTCAAAGATCCATCAGTGGTGTTAGCAGTAGTTCAGCAGATGAGATTTTATCAAGACCACAAACATCACCCCCTACATATAGATCATTAAGTAGAATTGGTGGAAATATCGGAGGAAATAAATCATCCACTTCAACCGATTCACCCAAGCAAATTCGCAGTAGCTTGCCGCCACCATCGTCATCGACTAAAAATAATGCCAAAACTTCTAAAACTGGACCTAAACGCCCTACTTCACAACCAGCATCTTCAAATATTACTTCTTCAGGTTTATTAAGTCCTTCTAGCAGAGCAGGTATAACTAATTCTCGTAACAATAATGTTCCAGCAAATGGTTCATTAAATAGATTTGGCAAACCTGCTAAAACTTACACCAATTCGCCAAATAATAAAAATAGCAACAACAGCAATAGCAATATTAACAACAACAACAATAATAAATCACCATCAAATAATAGAACACCTAAAAATGATTCGCGTAAACTTAGCATTCAAAGTGCAGATAGTCATGACGAACATTCAGGTTCAAGTATGATTTTTAGTCCTCCAGAATCACCTGTTGGTAGTTCAGAAACAGAGTCTTTAACAAGTACAATGTCGTATGGGTCTTCTGCTGGTAGAGTAGCATCACCATCACAAGTTTATAATAATAATTCAAATAATTTTTCAATGCTTCCATCACCGACTAATTTTTCTGATAAAAAATCTGCAACAATAACAGTTGCTCCTACAGTTGTCTCCACAACAACAACAACACCATCAACATCAACATCTAGTAAATTGCCAACTACAAGACAATCATCAAAACTTCCAACGTCTGGCGGTCACACGGGAATAAAAATACCTACAACATTCAGAAAATTCAACAAATAATAATAATATTTAATAATAATAATATATATAATATCAAATTAATTTTATGTATTATTATTAACATTAATATTTAGTTTGCTGTTATATATATATTATTTATTGTACATATAAATTTATTATTATTATTATTTATGTATTTATATATCACGATTTAGAGTGCGCATTTATATATCTCTTTTAATTAATTAATAATTTCATTGCATATGGTCAGAAATAAAACATTTTACGTGCTTTGGCTTCAAAATAGTCTATTAAAAGTAAAAATTGGTTCTTCATATTCACAATACAATATAAGACATTTAACTGTTATTTTCATTCATAAAAACAATTCTTTTTTTTTTTTGAGACACTTTTTTAAAAGTAGCAAAAGTGTGAAAAATATTAATTTGAAGAAACTAATTTTAAATAAATGGATTTATGTAAGCATATTTGAGAGTGTTATAAATTACATGCGTTTTATATTTTATTTACAAATAAATAATTACAGTATTGCAACAATACCGTAAACAAAACGAGACAATTGCTAAGTAAGTTATTAAAAACAAAATAAAATTTCACGCGTTTTTCAATATTTTCCTTCATTGTTATCATCATTACAGATCAAATGCAAAATATGCTCTACGTCTTCGTAGAGCAGAAAATGATATCAATAAACTTCAACACGAGAATATTGAGCAGCGAGACGCAATTATAGACCTGCAACAAAAAATTAATCAACTAAATAAAATAAACAGTTCAAATAAAGAGATACTTAAAAATAAATTAAAGGTTAATATTTATAGTCTGCTATTTATTAATCATTCTCATTGACTATTAATATTTATGCATGTTTTCTTTAGATCGCTTATTCACAAATATCTGAAATAATTGAAGGGATTTTCGAAGCGGCTATTAATTCCATCGATTCAGATGAAGGCATTTTAACTTGTTCCAAATAGCAAAACTTAAACATCCACTACTATTTAGCAATAATGTAATAATTATATCTAATAATTTTAGATGCCAATAATAATAATATGACAGAAGATCCTTTCAACCTCGATCTCGACACTAAATTGGAAGCAATGCCCAAGAAAAAAAAGCAAAGGGTAAAATTTGTGTAATTATTTCTATTACTTTAATATAACGAACTATTCAATTAAATATATTTGTTTATTCACCTTTAGCTTTCTGGTTTTATTAAGAAAGAAAATAAGAGATTGGAGACTATTGAAGAATCTCCTGTTCTTATAGAGAAAGTAAATACAATGTATGCACGAAATATAAAAAATTACTAAAATACATTCCCTCATTTAATAAAAAAAAAAACTAAAAATCTTCATTATTGTAGAGATGATTTTAATAGGCCTTCTTCATCTTTACAATCATCATCAGAACATAGTCCAATATCGTTAGATTCTACATCAAGTTTTTTACCATCAACATCTTCAACTTCATTCTCATCGTTAATAATAAATGATTATCCAACAATTACAACAACCGATCATCCAAATTCCATCACTCTTTTTGATATTAGTAACCCACTTCAAATTGTAGAATATGGTGGTATTAGTAATAATGCCATTGATAGCTATGCTCATAATGATAATGATAATGATAACGGAATAACAGAAATTTCTAATCAATCAGGACCAGGTTCATCATCATCATCATCGCCGCCGCCGCCGCCGCCGTTGTCGTTGTCGTTATCACCATTAGCTAGTTTCGACAACTTTGACACTTTGGTAGAAATTAAAAAAAGTTATCCGCCTAATAACCATGATGAAGCTATTAAGTCAGATTCTTTATCTAATAATGAAGATGGTAATTAATAAAAAAACTAGGTTTCTTATACATATATATTAGTTTTATAGATATTGATATAATATTTTATTTTTTCCTATAAACAATAAAGATACATCAGTCGATCAAGATGATAATGGTGATTTTAAACGAAGAAGAACCCAAGTAAATTATGCTGAACCTAATCTTCGAAAGTTAGTATATTAAAATATTGAGAAATTTTAATCATTTATTTATATCATTTAACTAATTGTATTAAAAAACGAATCATTAGAAAACTACGTCGTGGAGATCCTCAGACTAATTCTTTTGGGTTAACTAATTCAGATTTAGAAAAAATGTCTAAAAAAAATAGCCGTAAATCTTTTTCGAACAGATAATATTAACATCATTTATTTATATATTTATAATTAACATAAGAAGGAAATTGTTAATCCGTTGACATGTAGAGTTAGTTAAAAGTTCAAAAATATTTTCGTAATACCAAAGTAAATTTTCACATACATACAGTCAACCTCGTTTCAACGAATGTATGGGACCAACCACTTTAAATTCGTTGAAACAAGAATATTAATAGTTATTTATTGAAAAAGCTAAATTATGCGATCTTTTAGTCTTGCTTAAGCCATCTATCCGATTCCTTTAATATCACTAACTTGTCCTGCATTAATTCCATATTTTTATGTTAAATCAATATTTTTTGGTTGAGTTCTAGTTTGTTTTTGTAATATATTATAAGAAGATAAGAAAAAGGGTGATAATGATAGTTGTTGAAGCATTTTTATAAAGAGATTATTAATTGTATATAGATTTTTTTTGATAACTCTGTACATCACGTGACTTGGTGGAATCATATCCTTTGATTTCTTGTTCGTTAATTCAGGACAACCAATCAATTTTTTGTGCAAGGCCTTTCATAAAGATATTCTAATAGTATGAGACATCGTTTGTTCTATGAACACCAAAAATTATAGATAGATCGTAGTTGTGTAGATTGTTTTTATATAGACTGATGATTTTGCCACATTGACTTTCAGTTAAAGCTGGCATTTAAGTTTAAAACCTTTCAAAAAGGTTTGTTTAAAAATTTTGCTTGTCACAAAGTATTTCCAAATCAACATACAATTCACTTATTATCATATGTCAAAACATCAGATAAGATTGTTATGTGTGTTTCTGAACAATTTATTTTTTGGAAACAGGGATATTTTGTCGGTCAAAGTTTTATTTTTTTTTAATTATTAATTTAATTCCGAGTTATTTCTATTTTTATTTTACTTTTATATTTATTTGGATTGCATTTTATTATAGCATCATAATCAGTTAACTTTATTCAGTAGGAATTGTCGTGTTTAGAACATAATATTCTGTTTAGAACACTATCTTGTGTGAAAGACATGATATAAACTTATGTTAAAGTCATAGATAATGCGATCTTGCGTTGAGGATATTACTAATTAACTTAATTGTTTAAAATGACTGGTGAAGATCCTTCCAAAAAAAAGTCTTTCTTTATCACGTTTATACTTGATATTAATAGCAACGATTTTCTCCGAAAATTCTAAAATTAGCCACAAACCTTAATTTTTGACATCACATGTCGTGAAAATGAGAATTTGCAATTCACGTACGTGAAATTCAAATTAGCCAATCAGAATTTCATATCCGAACGCCCCACCCCAAAATTTTCATTCATAGTTTCAATTTCACATACAAAACAGACACAGGACTTATTCCTTTCTTCATACTCAAATTAGGGAAGAAGGTTATTAATAAATAGAGAAAGATCTTGGTGTTAAAGTTTATCAACCAAATACCGCATTTGGAATTAATTATCTCTTTTGGTCATTACGCCCGATGATCGATCTCCTGCTCATTTCTTTTCAATCATTCATCAAGTTTATAAAGGTAAAAAATAAAAATCTTAGTTTTAAAGTAAGAAGTAATGCTGTTTTTGAATAACTATAGTTTGACATAGAGCCTCTATCAATATGAGAGAGGGTTCATTAAGAAGCCATAATGACAGTTTTATTTTGATTAATAATGAGTGATGTTTATTTTATTAAAAATAAAGAGATGTTTTAAAACCCTGATTGGTTACACAGACCGGGAATTTTCTATTTTATTCACACATTTACTTGACAAAAAAAAAAAAGGAAAGTTTAATATTAAGGGGTAAATTTCGAGGAATCCATGCCGCGATTTTGGCCTTTTTTATTGAAAAGCCACACAACAACCGCCAAATAATAATTTGATTACGCGTTTATTACTTTCAATTTACAAAATTTAAAGTCATACATTTTTTTAAAAAAATCAGAATATCTACACTCAAACAACCAATGCTTATCAACTGAATACCCATTGACGATATCATCATTTTTTCTCGTTATTGTCATCATCATCAGTTTTGTCCAAGCAATTCCAATTAATTTCGTCTTTACCATTGGCCTTCAAGTACTCGTTGGCTTTTGACCAATGTTTACAATCAAAGAAACCTCGAGACGCAGATAATGGTGAAGGATGAACAGCTTGTAGAACACAATGTTTTCCCTATTCATACAGGGTATATGTGGTTGATATTAAATGTTTAATATAATTCTTCATATAAACATTGTCAATTTAAATTAAATTATTACCTTGTTGATATTCTTTCCTCTTTTTATGGCATGATTTCCCCAAAGCATGAATACTAATCCACTTTTTTTATTGTTCAGATATTGAATTATTGCATCTAGAGAACAGAATGATTGATTATTCAATGAAAATAATCTTTATATAGTATCATTTTATAAATATATATTTTATAATAATTACCCGTAAATTTTTCCCATCCTTTATTGCTATGACTTGCTGCTTCATGTGCACGTACGGTAAGTGATGTATTTAACAATAAAACACCTTCCTTTGCCCAATTAGAAAGATTTCTAAAAAACATTATATTATTTATATTATTTACACTTGCATTCATATTCAATTAATATATTAATATAATAAATATTATTATTTACCCGTGATTTGGAATTTTAAATGATTCAATATCATATTTCAATGCTTTATATATATTGAGAAGAGAGGGTGGTGGTGTTACTTTGTGCGGTACACTAAAGCAAAGTCCATGTGCTTGACCAACATCGTGATACGGATCTAAAAAATCATAAAATTTAATTTATTAATTATGTAATTACACGTACGCATATATATATATCGATATTAATGATGATTAGGAACCTTGACCAATGATTACAACTTTTACAGAAGATGGAGGTGTCATCCTTGACCAATTATAAATATCTGGTTCTAATAATATATTAATAATACATTAATATATATAATTTATGATAAATATATTTATTATTGTTGGATTAATTGATTAATACATACCAGGTGGAAAAATTTTATGACCTTTTTTTTTTTCTTCTTCAAGAAATTTCTTCAACTTTTTTCCCCAAATATAATAAATAATAACATAAATTTTACGTGTTATAAAAAATTCTTTCCAAATAAAAAACCCCTTATGTTTCCTAATTATTTCACCTCGATAAAATAAGGTTCTTGAATTTCCTTGAGCAAAACTTTTAACCATTCATTATTAATAGTTTTCAATTCTAAACTTAACAATTCCTTATTTTTAATTTCAAGTTCTTCAATTTTAATTGGAGGAGCAGGTTTTGGAGTGAGCCAAGAAGTTAAGGAAGTTTGTTGCCTTTTATTAATTTTGACAGAAGAAGTTTTATTATCATCATTACTACTTTCGTTGGGTCTCTTGATCATTTTCGTTTGGTTTAGTTTGAAAAAAAAAAAATTCTTTTTTATCTACAAAAAATATTATTTTTATTATTTTTATTAATATTAAAAAAATTAAAAGGTTTGAATTATATTTTAAAGAAAAAGTAAAATAATTATGAAGGAAGAAAGGTTTTATTAATATAATCGGAGGGACCTGTATCAAATAGTTCTTACTTTGACACGTTTTTATGAATATGTTCCAGTGAAAAGGATAAATTTGATCCCTGAAATTTCTTTGTTCAAATGTGAAAATTTTTTAGTGAGAAGCATCGGAACTGGGATTGCCGATAATTCTTCATTTCTTACCAAAAACAAAATAATTTGTTAATTAAATCAATGATCTCGCTAATAATGAAACAAGCAATGAATGAATGATTTCAAAACTGAAGAGTTGGATTTCAGCTTAATATTAATATGGAATAGAATCCTCTGCAAAAATTACTAATATTTTAAAACACTTCGAGAAAATTCTTTCGCGTTTATTTTTTAATAAATAGAGTCATGAATGTATAATCATGTTATATATACGATCTTTTATTTTCTGAAAAAAAAAAAAAGAATTTGTCTATTAACTTCTAACAAGTCATTATTTAAATTATTTGATCTTTATAATTATGAGTAAATAAATAGATGATACGAAGGAATGATTTTGATAAAGATTATGACAATATCATAGAAACCTACCAAATCACTAACTATAAGCTACAAATCATACAGTCCTTTTCGATAAACCGAGGAATGGGGAAAAAGACCTTTATCAAAGAAACTTTGCTGGCAGACTCACTGCGCCTAACAGGATGAGTCTGGAAAACACTTTCGATAACCGAAGGCATAAGCTCCAAGTGAAGACATGACAAACTTGGTAAACGTGCCAAGAATTTTCTCAAAGAACCCCATGAAAAAAAAGGATCGATTCCAAAAAATTAAACTAGTCGGGAATTTGGTTACGAACTAACCATTTTAGAAATTAGTAAAGGAGTTTGCATGAAAGCACGTTCAAATTCAAAAACAAAGGAATGTAAGATAAAAAACAGATGCTGCACAAACTTCGTATGTTCTTTTTAGCACCAATGAAATCCCCCAAAGCATTCCCTTTGGGAATAAAAAAATAATTATGAATAGGTAATTTTTTCTCAAAAATATAATATAAAAATATTTATTTATTTGTTATTATGTCAATGATGATATTAATGATGAATTTCTTTTAAATTTTAGGTGGAGTCGTTTTGAGTTTATATAAACTCAAAACGACTTAGATTAGACTATAATAGTCTCAGGCATGACGTGTAGATCACAAAATTCAAGTCATTCAAGTGATGGGTAGATCATAAAACTCAAGTCATTCGAGTGTTGTACGTTTTGCGTTTGCCTCGTCAAAGATGAGACGTTTATAGTCTGCTCATCAAAAAACTCAAGTCATTCAAGCGATGGTTCAATCAAAAAACTCAAGTCATTTGATTGATGGGCATGTTATAAAACTCAAGTGTCGAATTGTTATCTATTATATTACCCAAGGATGAGGCACGCAGTGCCGAATTGTTATCTATTTTATTACCCGAGGATGAGGCACGCAGTGCCGAATTGTTATCTATTTTATTACCCGAGGATGAGGCACGTAGTGCCGAATCGTTAACATATCTGGTAATACGTCAAAGCATCCGATGATGAGGCACGTAATGCTGAATTGTTATCCTTACTCGGTGACCCACCAAAGCATAATTTTATTATATATATATCTGTAATAATTTTACCTTGGTGTCCCACTTTTTTACTCAAATAATACTTATCTGGTGACCCACCAAAGCACAATTTTATATATTATATACGCACTCTATTTCAGAATGCTAGCATTTTATTCGAAATAGTACTCACACCGAAAAAACTTTGGTGGCCCAAAAAATATATGGGGCGCGGAAAATAGAAAAGGACCTAACAGCAAAATCATGATTTTGAGATAACTAAAAAAAGAGATTATGACCCAAAAATTCGGTATTCGTATATCATTTCCATATTTATAGTAAAAATAGGGGGATGTTTTCCAAACAAAATAATAACAATAATATAATGTAATAATATAAAATAAAATAAAAATAATTAAATAATTTACATTAAATAGAAAATTTTTTTATCAGAATTTTGAACATATTGAATAACATTTTCACGTATATATTTTTTTCGGTCAGGAGTTAAACCTACAGGATGCTTTTGTTCTAAAATAGGATCCATGATTAAATTTTTACTAATATCTATAAAATTAAATGTTCCATCAATCCTTTCTTTAACATATACAATTCCTGGTTGCTCTTGGTTAAAAATAAAATGATGATATTTTAAAATATTTAGTAATGGTTTAAAATAATTTTTTAAATATTCAGTCCAGTTGTGGAAAAAAACTTTTCTTTCACCAGTTTCATCATAAATGGTTTGGGCATTATTATACCCATTTGTTGATAATTCTACAACATTAACAAGATCTTCTAAATCATCAACTTCAGAATTTTTAAGTTTCAATTTAAACAATCCAAAAAATCCATCAGGGCTAAATTTGGTATGGCCAGCTACCATAAAAGAATATGTAATTTTTTTATGCTTGCCTTTTAGTACCCGCCATGCCAAATATTGAATCATTGCATTGTTTTTATTTTGACCTGAGCAATTGTCTGCATGAATTATTATTTCTTCTTCACCAAGACTGTATTGTTCAAAATAATTATGAACTAAAGAAATCACAGTGTCAGCTCCTTTACCAACATGTTGTGATTCTTCTATAAGATAATTGATCTAAATAATAATTATATTGATTATATACTGTAGTTTAAAAATTGATTAATAAATTTTCAAAAAACAAATTATTAACCTGTCTGGGTTTGAAGTCTTCACAAATGCCAAATACTTGAACTTTATATAGGGCTTTAAAATATGAACTCCCCTGTTTATTTATTTAATAAATGTAATTTAAAATTTATTTACCTTTGAAAAATTTATATGCAAAAAAAGCACATACTGTACATACCACTTGTTGTGAAGAATATGGAATATGAACCTGTTCTGCAAAATCCCACGAAATATGAACTTTAACATCACATGAGTTTGCAGATCTAGTGGGATTTGAATCTTGTCCCAACCTCTCAAATGCCTCTTTTGCATCTTTTATACAGACTCTAAAAATTAAAAATAAACTCAGCAAATTTAACAAAAAAACTACAATCATACATAATTAATACCTATAATATTCACGCTCCTTCATTGCCCATGTAATATGATTATTCCATTCTCTAACCTTCATTTCTTTTTCTTCTATTGTCCAATATTTTGCATTGAACCTGTGTTCTTTGCAAATATGACATAAATCACTTCTTGGAGTAAGAAATTTTATTTCTGGAAGATACATTTTCCATATCTTCCGAAATGTTTTAACTGAAATATGCATTTCAGAATTTTCCTCAATTGCATCAATAAAATATTTAAAAACGGTAGTGTGATTTTGATCTGCTGGAAGGAATATAATATGTTTTGTGTCTTTTTTAAAACTTCTTCCTATAATAGATTACTTTAATTAACAAAATTTACTTTTTCAAATTAAATGTTGATCAAAAATCTATATTTACCTGGAGATGGGAGTCCATTTATATTAGAATAATTTAATATAAATTTAATAGTCTGTAAAACCCCATCAAATGATACTGCTCTATTGCCTACTTTTCCTGTTAATAAATTTGTTCTTAATTGTATATCAAAATTGTCAAAATGACTTCTGATATTTTTCCATCTTTTTTCACCTATACCATAGATGCCTTTGAATGCAGTTTTACAAATTTCTATTCCATCAAAATAATACACATTTGCTAATCTTCTTCTTTTTTCTCCTTTGTAAGTTTCTTTACCTCTTAAACTAGCAGAAAGAATACCTTTCAAAAAACTATCTTGTTCAGTTTTTCTTAAATCAAGGAAAGATTTATATCTAGTTTTAATGTCATTAAAATTTAATTTTTCTTTCAAACATTCTTCTAAACAGCAATTTTCATTCAGCAAATTTTCTACATAGTGGTTTATATCATGATCCATTTCTTCTTGTTCATCAGAAATAATAAACTCATCATCCACTATTTTATTTTTATTATAAATATCTTTAAATTTTTCTATTTGTTCTTTAGTCAATATCTCTGTTTCATCATTGCTTTCTTCTTCTTCTTCTCCTTCTCCTTCTCCTCCTTCAATTAAGACAAATTGTTTCATTTTTTTTTTCTTTAATATATGAGTTAGATTGATAATTTTTTTTAAGTTCAGCAAAAGCTTCTTTTAAATCACTTAATTCAGAATGTGTATCAGTAAAGACACTGTTAAAAAATATGTGTGTAGACATTTTAATTGATCAACATCAAATTTTTTTATTTGCTTAAATTAAATAAATGTAAAATAAAAAATCAAGCTAAATGACCTAATTCTCAATCCAAATACTCAGTTTTTTTACCTTGCTAGCTAGGTATGTGAAAACTACATTTGTTGCAAATATTATTATTATTATTATATATAGAAGATGTGACTTGTCACTAAGCAATTATTATTTTTTTTTTTTGGAAAAAAACAAAATAAATATTTTACAACATACACAATTAAAATTATTATTGGACTAAAAAAAATATGTGTATATGTGAGCAAGAAAAGCAAAATATTTTTTTTATTCATTTTTATTAATTAAAAAAAAAATTTCATTCACACCATGATATCATCCTGATTTATTTTCTATCAAGTAACTTGTCTCAAAATGGGAAGATTTTAAAGATTAATTCACTTTCTAGAAATGCTTTTAGAGTCAACCTATTGATGATCAAAGAGTGTGAATGTTTAGAAGAAATATCAACAAAGCCTTTTTACCTCATACAGCACACAGTGCTTGTCAGTTTGCAAACAACAACAACATGATTTCCTGAAAGTGAGTTGCAAACAAAATTGTTATTATCTTGTGTGTTTGTACATTTATTCTATTTTTACATAATTATTCAATAATGTTTCAAAATAATTAATGTATATTATTAATATTAATATTAATATTAACATTAATATATATATAGCAGTAGCAATGAAATTGCCTGTAATACTGTGAGGGTAACTTTTGGTCAACCTTGATTATTTTTCATTTATGGCTGAGCTTTGAGTTAACTTTTAGCTACACTCATTGATTAATTACAAGCTTTTATATTGTCACTGATTAAATTTGGGAGAGCATGTTTTAATGGGTGATAACAATTATTTTTGTTTATGTGTGGACCAGAATGAATAGGTTATCAACGAATTGATTTTGGATTAGCAAATAATTTTGTTTAAAGAAGATAAAAGTTTTAAATCAAATAAAATATTTATTATTTTATTATTTAGTTTTTCTTAGTCAAAACTAATTAACTTATCAGAAAGTTACTTTTCAAGTACATTGAATTCAAGCTCCTTATATACAATTTAATTAATTAGTAATTCTAATATTTCAAATTGAAATTTCTGTTCAATATTGAAAAGTTATTCCAATATTGTAATAATATTTCAAAATTGCACCAATATTTCAAAATTGAAATATTGGAAAGATGATTCTTCCTTAATAAAGTTAAATAAATTATGACATTATAGAAATAAAAATAAAAAATAAAACATATTACGAAAATAGATGTAATACAGATAAAATAATACTAAATTAATATTAATAAAAATACGTAGAAATAACTAAAATAAAATAATAATAAAAATTAAGAATTGCGGAATTAGTTAATTTTGGCCAACAGAGCCTCCAAATCTAATTCCGGTAACAATATAAACTGCTCATCAATTAATTTATTTTATGAATTTATTTACAATTGTCTTACTTACTGCCTCTTTCTTGTACCTAGAAAGCTTTGGCGAATCTGTAAGCACATGTTATGGTACAAATAGCAATTAATTACAATAAAGACAGCCCTTCTATGAAGCAACAAAGGTTTCTATTTTGTTTACTTTTACTTCTCTTTGGTCAATTGAAGTCAGCCATACATTTGCAATGAATGACAATGGTGATAATGAATATGGTTAATAACTGTTAGCCCTTTGTATAGGTGGTTGATCAGTAATAACTGTCAACTCTTAATACTTTGCCAACATCTTACATTTACACACTTAAACAATTAAACTAAAACAAGAATGTTTATGTTTAACCAAAACCCAAAAATTATAACTTTTTAATGTTACACTGGTTACCCAACATAAAAACCCAAAAATCCATTGTTAATTATAATACTATACTGGTTACCCAATGTAAAAACCTGTTGTTAACACTATACTGGTTAACCAATGTAAAGAAAAACAAACAAAACATTTGCTTTATACCAAAGCAAATACACAAACCCTCTGAGTTCTATACCACTTGGATAACCAAATAGATAATTAAATCCTACTGTTTAATTTCCAACCAAAAAAAATAAACAAAAAGAAAATTAATTTGTTTTTATTAAATTATACAAAAACAAATTATTAAAGAAGAAGAAATAATTAATTTTAAAGTTGGACCCTTACAAGCAATGCCTGAAATATTAATTATTTTAATTCTTTAGTTAATCGTTTGTTTATTTGTCTACCTAACTACAGTGAACCCTCTATAAGTGCACCCCTCGGGAACATAGTGCTATTTCTTGTGAGCATGCATTTATGGAGGGTGATTTTATAAGCTCTCTATAAGCTTGG
>CAUDNR010000879.1:31639-81114 GCA_958430865.1 Entrophospora sp. SA101
CTTCAGGCGATATTGGAGGTAAGGATGATATTCGAAACTGGGGTATGAATAATGATGATTGGATCAAACTTTGTGATAAAAAATTCGTGGAAAGATATAATAATCCTGAACCTTTACAATATTTTAGAAGGCTGGCATATTTCAGAAGACAAGGTTCTAATGCAATAAATTCTATAGAAAATCTAAAAATCAAAGAAGAAATGCAATGGGAAGATTCACACGAATCTGTGGATCCATCATCAGTTGATTTACATAAATTTTATTCAGCAAAACAATGGAGAGCAGTGCACGATCTTTTACAATCGGTAGGATTCAGTGATATAGATGATACGAATATTCTTTCTGGTGATGATGTGGCAAAAGCTTTCAAACAATCACAGGAAAAAATTGTTAAAATTCGAGAAGATGCATTATTGCTCTTTGGTTTTAAGACCAGAGCTAAAGGAATGCCAGATCTCAATGGCGCAATAAAATTTATTAATGCAATACTAAGTAATTGGTGTGGTTATACCGTCAAGAGTGGAGAAACCCGTGTAGGTTCCAAGGGGCATCAAGTACGTAAAAAATCATATTGGATTTATCGTGTACCAGATAATGGAGCTGGTTTTGAGACTCAAGAAAGAATAAAGGCTATAAAGTTGAATGTTCCTAATTATCACCTTACAGTTCCAATTCTTCCACCATATAAACCTGAATCGGTCAATGAAACTCAAGAACTTTTTGATTCTATACCCATTACTACTGATATTGCCATTTCAGAGAAAGCAAAGTTTGATGCTCTGCGTCATCTAGTAAAGAGAGTTCTTGCAATAATATAGCTGAAAAATCTGACACAAACTTATTGCAATTGTCTTCTTCAGTATCAATTCAAAATCAATCAAACGATTCTAAGGAATTTTCAAACATTACCAAAACTAAGATTGAAATACCTGAACCTTTGGTTTCTTTATCTTCAGAGTTTCTCATTAAAAACGAATCTGATATAGATACCCTTATCATTCTTTTACAACAAAAATTCCAAATGTCTAAAGAAAAATTAGAGCCAAGATTGCTTTTGAAATGTGAGATAACCAAAATTACTGGAAAAAAGAGTGTGAGAGTATGAATGAGGTTGCTTTCTTGGAATATAAACGAAATTTTGAGGCTAAAATGAAAGTTCCTACCACTCCACACAAAAAATAATTAAAAAATCGATCTTTAGCTCTTATCAAATACATATAACCTAGCTAAATAGTAATTTACAGAGCAGAGAGATTGCTACATTCAACTAGTTATATAAGGGGTTTTGGACATCTCTTACAATAAGTATAAGAAAAAATTCAAATAAAAAATTAATATTCTGATACCTGGATCATATAAGAGGTTTTTGTGCTGTAGAATTTTGGTTGAAATAAAGTTCTGGGTAAGGACTGTTCGGTCTTGGAAATCTGATATATGGGATAAGGTAAGTCATGTTACAAAATACACAAGATATTTGATGACCATTTTTGTGTTGCATAATTTTAATCGAGATATAGTTTCGGGTAAGTAATCGCATTGTAAAATATGTGTCAAAGACACTAGCTTCGCTATAATACATATGTGATAGTATACTTGGAGACAACTTATGTCAAAAAATTTTGGGCCACCAAAGTAAAATTATTATAGAAAGGCTATACTATACAAAAATTGTGCTTTGATGGGTCATATGTGATATATTTTTTTGGGCCACCAAAGTAAAACTATACTATGTACAGAAATTGTGCTTTGATGAGTCAGATATAATATACCTCCTATTATACTTTGATGGACCAAGTGAGGATATCATTTCGAGCAAAAGTACATATTATTTTGAGTAAAAAAAGTGGAACACCAAGGTATAATTATTACAGATATATATATAATAAAATTATGCTTTGGTGGGTCACCGAGTAAGGATAACAATTCAGCATTACGTGCCTCATCATCGGATGCTTTGACGTATTACCAGATATGTTAACGATTCGGCACTACGTGCCTCATCCTCGGGTAATAAAATAGATAACAATTCGGCACTGCGTGCCTCATCCTCGGGTAATAAAATAGATAACAATTCGGCACTGCGTGCCTCATCCTTGGGTAATATAATAGATAACAATTCGACACTTGAGTTTTATAACATGCCCATCAATCAAATGACTTGAGTTTTTTGATTGAACCATCGCTTGAATGACTTGAGTTTTTTGATGAGCAGACTATAAACGTCTCATCTTTGACGAGGCAAACGCAAAACGTACAACACTCGAATGACTTGAGTTTTATGATCTACCCATCACTTGAATGACTTGAATTTTGTGATCTACACGTCATGCCTGAGACTATTATAGTCTAATCTAAGTCGTTTTGAGTTTATATAAACTCAAAACGACTCCACCTAAAATTTAAAAGAAATTCATCATTAATATCATCATTGACATAATAACAAATAAATAAATATTTTTATATTATATTTTTGAGAAAAAATTACCTATTCATAATTATTTTTTTATTCCCAAAGGGAATGCTTTGGGGGATTTCATTGGTGCTAAAAAGAACATACGAAGTTTGTGCAGCATCTGTTTTTTATCTTACATTCCTTTGTTTTTGAATTTGAACGTGCTTTCATGCAAACTCCTTTACTAATTTCTAAAATGGTTAGTTCGTAACCAAATTCCCGACTAGTTTAATTTTTTGGAATCGATCCTTTTTTTTCATGGGGTTCTTTGAGAAAATTCTTGGCACGTTTACCAAGTTTGTCATGTCTTCACTTGGAGCTTATGCCTTCGGTTATCGAAAGTGTTTTCCAGACTCATCCTGTTAGGCGCAGTGAGTCTGCCAGCAAAGTTTCTTTGATAAAGGTCTTTTTCCCCATTCCTCGGTTTATCGAAAAGGACTGTATGATTTGTAGCTTATAGTTAGTGATTTGGTAGGTTTCTATGATATTGTCATAATCTTTATCAAAATCATTCCTTCGTATCATCTATTTATTTACTCATAATTATAAAGATCAAATAATTTAAATAATGACTTGTTAGAAGTTAATAGACAAATTCTTTTTTTTTTTTTCAGAAAATAAAAGATCGTATATATAACATGATTATACATTCATGACTCTATTTATTAAAAAATAAACGCGAAAGAATTTTCTCGAAGTGTTTTAAAATATTAGTAATTTTTGCAGAGGATTCTATTCCATATTAATATTAAGCTGAAATCCAACTCTTCAGTTTTGAAATCATTCATTCATTGCTTGTTTCATTATTAGCGAGATCATTGATTTAATTAACAAATTATTTTGTTTTTGGTAAGAAATGAAGAATTATCGGCAATCCCAGTTCCGATGCTTCTCACTAAAAAATTTTCACATTTGAACAAAGAAATTTCAGGGATCAAATTTATCCTTTTCACTGGAACATATTCATAAAAACGTGTCAAAGTAAGAACTATTTGATACAGGTCCCTCCGATTATATTAATAAAACCTTTCTTCCTTCATAATTATTTTACTTTTTCTTTAAAATATAATTCAAACCTTTTAATTTTTTTAATATTAATAAAAATAATAAAAATAATATTTTTTGTAGATAAAAAAGAATTTTTTTTTTTTCAAACTAAACCAAACGAAAATGATCAAGAGACCCAACGAAAGTAGTAATGATGATAATAAAACTTCTTCTGTCAAAATTAATAAAAGGCAACAAACTTCCTTAACTTCTTGGCTCACTCCAAAACCTGCTCCTCCAATTAAAATTGAAGAACTTGAAATTAAAAATAAGGAATTGTTAAGTTTAGAATTGAAAACTATTAATAATGAATGGTTAAAAGTTTTGCTCAAGGAAATTCAAGAACCTTATTTTATCGAGGTGAAATAATTAGGAAACATAAGGGGTTTTTTATTTGGAAAGAATTTTTTATAACACGTAAAATTTATGTTATTATTTATTATATTTGGGGAAAAAAGTTGAAGAAATTTCTTGAAGAAGAAAAAAAAAAAGGTCATAAAATTTTTCCACCTGGTATGTATTAATCAATTAATCCAACAATAATAAATATATTTATCATAAATTATATATATTAATGTATTATTAATATATTATTAGAACCAGATATTTATAATTGGTCAAGGATGACACCTCCATCTTCTGTAAAAGTTGTAATCATTGGTCAAGGTTCCTAATCATCATTAATATCGATATATATATATGCGTACGTGTAATTACATAATTAATAAATTAAATTTTATGATTTTTTAGATCCGTATCACGATGTTGGTCAAGCACATGGACTTTGCTTTAGTGTACCGCACAAAGTAACACCACCACCCTCTCTTCTCAATATATATAAAGCATTGAAATATGATATTGAATCATTTAAAATTCCAAATCACGGGTAAATAATAATATTTATTATATTAATATATTAATTGAATATGAATGCAAGTGTAAATAATATAAATAATATAATGTTTTTTAGAAATCTTTCTAATTGGGCAAAGGAAGGTGTTTTATTGTTAAATACATCACTTACCGTACGTGCACATGAAGCAGCAAGTCATAGCAATAAAGGATGGGAAAAATTTACGGGTAATTATTATAAAATATATATTTATAAAATGATACTATATAAAGATTATTTTCATTGAATAATCAATCATTCTGTTCTCTAGATGCAATAATTCAATATCTGAACAATAAAAAAAGTGGATTAGTATTCATGCTTTGGGGAAATCATGCCATAAAAAGAGGAAAGAATATCAACAAGGTAATAATTTAATTTAAATTGACAATGTTTATATGAAGAATTATATTAAACATTTAATATCAACCACATATACCCTGTATGAATAGGGAAAACATTGTGTTCTACAAGCTGTTCATCCTTCACCATTATCTGCGTCTCGAGGTTTCTTTGATTGTAAACATTGGTCAAAAGCCAACGAGTACTTGAAGGCCAATGGTAAAGACGAAATTAATTGGAATTGCTTGGACAAAACTGATGATGATGACAATAACGAGAAAAAATGATGATATCGTCAATGGGTATTCAGTTGATAAGCATTGGTTGTTTGAGTGTAGATATTCTGATTTTTTTAAAAAAATGTATGACTTTAAATTTTGTAAATTGAAAGTAATAAACGCGTAATCAAATTATTATTTGGCGGTTGTTGTGTGGCTTTTCAATAAAAAAGGCCAAAATCGCGGCATGGATTCCTCGAAATTTACCCCTTAATATTAAACTTTCCTTTTTTTTTTTTGTCAAGTAAATGTGTGAATAAAATAGAAAATTCCCGGTCTGTGTAACCAATCAGGGTTTTAAAACATCTCTTTATTTTTAATAAAATAAACATCACTCATTATTAATCAAAATAAAACTGTCATTATGGCTTCTTAATGAACCCTCTCTCATATTGATAGAGGCTCTATGTCAAACTATAGTTATTCAAAAACAGCATTACTTCTTACTTTAAAACTAAGATTTTTATTTTTTACCTTTATAAACTTGATGAATGATTGAAAAGAAATGAGCAGGAGATCGATCATCGGGCGTAATGACCAAAAGAGATAATTAATTCCAAATGCGGTATTTGGTTGATAAACTTTAACACCAAGATCTTTCTCTATTTATTAATAACCTTCTTCCCTAATTTGAGTATGAAGAAAGGAATAAGTCCTGTGTCTGTTTTGTATGTGAAATTGAAACTATGAATGAAAATTTTGGGGTGGGGCGTTCGGATATGAAATTCTGATTGGCTAATTTGAATTTCACGTACGTGAATTGCAAATTCTCATTTTCACGACATGTGATGTCAAAAATTAAGGTTTGTGGCTAATTTTAGAATTTTCGGAGAAAATCGTTGCTATTAATATCAAGTATAAACGTGATAAAGAAAGACTTTTTTTTGGAAGGATCTTCACCAGTCATTTTAAACAATTAAGTTAATTAGTAATATCCTCAACGCAAGATCGCATTATCTATGACTTTAACATAAGTTTATATCATGTCTTTCACACAAGATAGTGTTCTAAACAGAATATTATGTTCTAAACACGACAATTCCTACTGAATAAAGTTAACTGATTATGATGCTATAATAAAATGCAATCCAAATAAATATAAAAGTAAAATAAAAATAGAAATAACTCGGAATTAAATTAATAATTAAAAAAAAATAAAACTTTGACCGACAAAATATCCCTGTTTCCAAAAAATAAATTGTTCAGAAACACACATAACAATCTTATCTGATGTTTTGACATATGATAATAAGTGAATTGTATGTTGATTTGGAAATACTTTGTGACAAGCAAAATTTTTAAACAAACCTTTTTGAAAGGTTTTAAACTTAAATGCCAGCTTTAACTGAAAGTCAATGTGGCAAAATCATCAGTCTATATAAAAACAATCTACACAACTACGATCTATCTATAATTTTTGGTGTTCATAGAACAAACGATGTCTCATACTATTAGAATATCTTTATGAAAGGCCTTGCACAAAAAATTGATTGGTTGTCCTGAATTAACGAACAAGAAATCAAAGGATATGATTCCACCAAGTCACGTGATGTACAGAGTTATCAAAAAAAATCTATATACAATTAATAATCTCTTTATAAAAATGCTTCAACAACTATCATTATCACCCTTTTTCTTATCTTCTTATAATATATTACAAAAACAAACTAGAACTCAACCAAAAAATATTGATTTAACATAAAAATATGGAATTAATGCAGGACAAGTTAGTGATATTAAAGGAATCGGATAGATGGCTTAAGCAAGACTAAAAGATCGCATAATTTAGCTTTTTCAATAAATAACTATTAATATTCTTGTTTCAACGAATTTAAAGTGGTTGGTCCCATACATTCGTTGAAACGAGGTTGACTGTATGTATGTGAAAATTTACTTTGGTATTACGAAAATATTTTTGAACTTTTAACTAACTCTACATGTCAACGGATTAACAATTTCCTTCTTATGTTAATTATAAATATATAAATAAATGATGTTAATATTATCTGTTCGAAAAAGATTTACGGCTATTTTTTTTAGACATTTTTTCTAAATCTGAATTAGTTAACCCAAAAGAATTAGTCTGAGGATCTCCACGACGTAGTTTTCTAATGATTCGTTTTTTAATACAATTAGTTAAATGATATAAATAAAT
Source organism: Entrophospora sp. SA101 (assembly GCA_958430865.1). Lineage (NCBI taxonomy): Eukaryota > Fungi > Glomeromycota > Glomeromycetes > Entrophosporales > Entrophosporaceae > Entrophospora > Entrophospora sp. SA101. Next base: position 38,806 of record CAUDNR010000879.1, read on the forward strand.
GATTAAAATTTCTCAATATTTTAATATACTAACTTTCGAAGATTAGGTTCAGCATAATTTACTTGGGTTCTTCTTCGTTTAAAATCACCATTATCATCTTGATCGACTGATGTATCTTTATTGTTTATAGGAAAAAATAAAATATTATATCAATATCTATAAAACTAATATATATGTATAAGAAACCTAGTTTTTTTTATTAATTACCATCTTCATTATTAGATAAAGAATCTGACTTAATAGCTTCATCATGGTTATTAGGCGGATAACTTTTTTTAATTTCTACCAAAGTGTCAAAGTTGTCGAAACTAGCTAATGGTGATAACGACAACGACAACGGCGGCGGCGGCGGCGGCGATGATGATGATGATGAACCTGGTCCTGATTGATTAGAAATTTCTGTTATTCCGTTATCATTATCATTATCATTATGAGCATAGCTATCAATGGCATTATTACTAATACCACCATATTCTACAATTTGAAGTGGGTTACTAATATCAAAAAGAGTGATGGAATTTGGATGATCGGTTGTTGTAATTGTTGGATAATCATTTATTATTAACGATGAGAATGAAGTTGAAGATGTTGATGGTAAAAAACTTGATGTAGAATCTAACGATATTGGACTATGTTCTGATGATGATTGTAAAGATGAAGAAGGCCTATTAAAATCATCTCTACAATAATGAAGATTTTTAGTTTTTTTTTTTATTAAATGAGGGAATGTATTTTAGTAATTTTTTATATTTCGTGCATACATTGTATTTACTTTCTCTATAAGAACAGGAGATTCTTCAATAGTCTCCAATCTCTTATTTTCTTTCTTAATAAAACCAGAAAGCTAAAGGTGAATAAACAAATATATTTAATTGAATAGTTCGTTATATTAAAGTAATAGAAATAATTACACAAATTTTACCCTTTGCTTTTTTTTCTTGGGCATTGCTTCCAATTTAGTGTCGAGATCGAGGTTGAAAGGATCTTCTGTCATATTATTATTATTGGCATCTAAAATTATTAGATATAATTATTACATTATTGCTAAATAGTAGTGGATGTTTAAGTTTTGCTATTTGGAACAAGTTAAAATGCCTTCATCTGAATCGATGGAATTAATAGCCGCTTCGAAAATCCCTTCAATTATTTCAGATATTTGTGAATAAGCGATCTAAAGAAAACATGCATAAATATTAATAGTCAATGAGAATGATTAATAAATAGCAGACTATAAATATTAACCTTTAATTTATTTTTAAGTATCTCTTTATTTGAACTGTTTATTTTATTTAGTTGATTAATTTTTTGTTGCAGGTCTATAATTGCGTCTCGCTGCTCAATATTCTCGTGTTGAAGTTTATTGATATCATTTTCTGCTCTACGAAGACGTAGAGCATATTTTGCATTTGATCTGTAATGATGATAACAATGAAGGAAAATATTGAAAAACGCGTGAAATTTTATTTTGTTTTTAATAACTTACTTAGCAATTGTCTCGTTTTGTTTACGGTATTGTTGCAATACTGTAATTATTTATTTGTAAATAAAATATAAAACGCATGTAATTTATAACACTCTCAAATATGCTTACATAAATCCATTTATTTAAAATTAGTTTCTTCAAATTAATATTTTTCACACTTTTGCTACTTTTAAAAAAGTGTCTCAAAAAAAAAAAAGAATTGTTTTTATGAATGAAAATAACAGTTAAATGTCTTATATTGTATTGTGAATATGAAGAACCAATTTTTACTTTTAATAGACTATTTTGAAGCCAAAGCACGTAAAATGTTTTATTTCTGACCATATGCAATGAAATTATTAATTAATTAAAAGAGATATATAAATGCGCACTCTAAATCGTGATATATAAATACATAAATAATAATAATAATAAATTTATATGTACAATAAATAATATATATATAACAGCAAACTAAATATTAATGTTAATAATAATACATAAAATTAATTTGATATTATATATATTATTATTATTAAATATTATTATTATTTGTTGAATTTTCTGAATGTTGTAGGTATTTTTATTCCCGTGTGACCGCCAGACGTTGGAAGTTTTGATGATTGTCTTGTAGTTGGCAATTTACTAGATGTTGATGTTGATGGTGTTGTTGTTGTTGTGGAGACAACTGTAGGAGCAACTGTTATTGTTGCAGATTTTTTATCAGAAAAATTAGTCGGTGATGGAAGCATTGAAAAATTATTTGAATTATTATTATAAACTTGTGATGGTGATGCTACTCTACCAGCAGAAGACCCATACGACATTGTACTTGTTAAAGACTCTGTTTCTGAACTACCAACAGGTGATTCTGGAGGACTAAAAATCATACTTGAACCTGAATGTTCGTCATGACTATCTGCACTTTGAATGCTAAGTTTACGCGAATCATTTTTAGGTGTTCTATTATTTGATGGTGATTTATTATTGTTGTTGTTGTTAATATTGCTATTGCTGTTGTTGCTATTTTTATTATTTGGCGAATTGGTGTAAGTTTTAGCAGGTTTGCCAAATCTATTTAATGAACCATTTGCTGGAACATTATTGTTACGAGAATTAGTTATACCTGCTCTGCTAGAAGGACTTAATAAACCTGAAGAAGTAATATTTGAAGATGCTGGTTGTGAAGTAGGGCGTTTAGGTCCAGTTTTAGAAGTTTTGGCATTATTTTTAGTCGATGACGATGGTGGCGGCAAGCTACTGCGAATTTGCTTGGGTGAATCGGTTGAAGTGGATGATTTATTTCCTCCGATATTTCCACCAATTCTACTTAATGATCTATATGTAGGGGGTGATGTTTGTGGTCTTGATAAAATCTCATCTGCTGAACTACTGCTAACACCACTGATGGATCTTTGACGGAAACTTGTAGGAGTATTATACATTGATAAGTGATATCCTCTGGTCGGTGACGCAATTCTTGTTGGAGATATTGCTCCACCAATAGACGAAGTGGTACTCTCTTCGGCTGAACTATTACTCGCGCGACTTAATGATCTCGGATACCTTGGGGACAAAGCACCAGATCTTGCTATTTTAGATGGACTTCTATCATTACGAGTTGGTGATCTTATTCCTGTGGTGTTCGATGGTCTTCTTATCCCAGACGCAGAAATACTTCTTGAGCTAGTAGAAGTATGAGATCCGTTTGATAATGTTTCAAATTCCTCAGGATCTACCACAGATGAAGCTTGCGATGAATTGGGTGATAATGGTGATCTTACATAACTTAAGCTATAAAATGCAGACTTGGATAGGCCGGAAGGAATTCCCATTTTACCACCAGACAATGAAGAATTTGGTGTGGGAACAGGTGATGGTGAAGAAGGTTTTAAAATTGGCATGATTTCTGTGTCTAATAACAAATCTAATTCATCCTCTTCTTTTGATTCCATCTAAGAATCGATACATTTATATTTAACGATAACAAATTAAATAATAATAGTAATCAAGGAAAAAACTATTTGTAAATTATTATACTTTACATCGAATTCCTTATTTGTATTTGAGGTTTTCCAAAGATCATCTGCTTCTTGCTTGTCCACTTCGAGTGGAGTATCACTTAGATTTTCATCTTCCTCAGCTATGGTACTAGTAGGTCTTGTTAGATTATAGGTTGAAGATGAAATTTGCGAGTTTGGTGACGGACCTCGTAAAGGAGTAGCTAAAGGAGTAGTTGATGGTGTGAGATTTCTTAAAACCTAAAATTTTAACAAGAAGTTTAATGTAATTGAGCAAGGAATAAAACGATATACAAAGTATTTTTATGTATAATTATTATGAAATACCTCATCTGGTTCAATTTTCCAAAAGTCATCATTGTCATCACATAAGTCATCTTCTTCATCAAGGTTGGCGACAGTTCCTGACTCTAAATCACTGATTTGGCCAATCAAATCATCCAAATCTACTGATCCATCTGATTCAACATCTGCTGCCGTTGTATTAACAGATTTTCTATAATTTAAAATTTTAAAGAAATCAATCAAATAAAATGTTGATTAATATGGATTAATAAATTAAAATAACCAAAATAAAAAAAACGGTATAATTCTTAAATATCCTGCTTACTTTTTTTGTTCATTTAGCGAATCAATTAAATTTTTAGGAACAAACATAATAGTTTCATCATTATTATCTAAATTTTGTTCGCGCTTCTTTTGTTTCATGAGATTTTTTAATTCCATGCTTTGTTTTGAACGAGTCGCAGCAGCTCTTTGACGTTTCTCATCGGGACTTAGTTCCTTTGAAGAATCAGATATGACTATTTTAGTTGTAGTTATTGCTTCAATAGAACTTACCCCACTTTTTGATTTTATTTTATTTTTTGAAAAAAATTAAATTAGAATCAATTTTTAAATACCAATTATTTTTTTCCCAAATATTAAATTACCTTTCATCAGCTGATATACCATTAACAATCTCTTCTTTTATTTCTGTTTGAACCGTTGATGTAAATATCTTGATATTATTATTATTTAACTTTAATGTCTCGTGTTCACCTTTAGACTTGTCTTTATTGATGTTATAAGGTTGCTTATGTAAAAAGAACTCTTTAAGACTTTCTCTTTTGGTTCGTAATATTGACCTTTCTTCTTCTGATTTTGAAAATAAAATTGCTTCTTCTTTACTATTATTATCATCATCAACATTATTGTTGTTGTTGTTGTTGTTGTTGTTGTTGTTGTTGTTATCATCATTATCACCATCATCATCGTTATTTGACTTTATTTCTTTGGCTGTAAATGTGTCTTCTAATTTATTTGATAATTCCAAATTGTCATTTGATGATGGCTTTAATTGGTTGATATCATCATTAATGTAATTGTTAGTTGTCTCTTTTATAATTGAAGAATCATCATCATCATTTTTATTATTATCATTATCATTACCATTTAATTTATTATTATTATTATTATGATTATTATTACTGTCATTATCATTTAATTTATTATTATTATCTTCAATATTTTTATTATAATTGCTATTTTCATTTATTTTTTCATTATCAATATCATTATTTTTGCTGCTACTATTATTGTTGCCGCTACTTTCATTGCCATGATTCGTTTTTCTCTTTTCACCTTCTAGCTTACGAACTAAAACTAACTCACGCATATTTCTTAATAATTAATTATTTATTGAAAAATAAGCAAAAATAAGAAGAAATTAATCTTTAAATTTGAAATGCATTTAACAATTTAAAAATAAAATTCTAAATACAAAAAAACTTTACTTTTATTTAAAAAAAAATTTTTTATTATTATAATTATTATTTCTATTATTGTTATTATTGTTATTATTATTGTTTACTTTTCCCTTTTTTTATATAAATTTTTTTGAAGAACAATTCCACTTGTTGTTACTATTTTTTTCCCAACACGTTTTATTTGGGCCATACTATTTCAGGGATCAAAGTTGTAACACTGTGACGTTTTTACGCACAAAATTTTTGTCATGCAATTTAATTATGGTGATAACTAGAACCCGAAACTATTTCGGAAGTTACTCTTTAAAGAAATTCTGAATATATTAAATCTTATTATGACGAAATTGTTTCTATTTCCAAAATAGAAATGCTGAACTGTTTCCGAAATGCCATTATTATAATTGCTATTGCCATTACACGAATGAAATCACATATTTGGAATTTGTTTCACCTCCCACATATATATAATATATCAGGTTTTTCACAAATTTGGAATCATCATCATAATTCTAGATTTTAATAAGAGATCGTGTGTGTAATTATCGATTACACAAGTATTAATATTAATATATATATATGGATGGAACTTTTGTTCTGAAAATTTAATCATAGTAATAGGGTGTTCTAAATCAACACATTTTGATAAAGACAATCTAGACAATTAAGATGTAATGTCTAATCTAAAATACAAGTTCGACTATGCCATATATACAAATTTTTAAGAAATCTACAGATTATTTCCAAATTTGGTTAAATTATGACAATATTCTTTGAATATCACTGCTATTTATGTATATTGTTTGGACATTTTAGACATTTTGTCAATACTTCATATCCTAAAACAATTTAGACACCATCTATAACATCTATACACCGTTGTTAGTTTTTGCAACCCATCAATACTCATGGCCTCTAATCTTTTATACCCTTTCTAAAGTAGCCCCTAGAAATTTTTAATTGAGAATGAGAATAATCAAGGATCTGCAGTTTTTCTAGGACACTTGCCCTTCGGCAAACATATTTTCATCAACGTTCAATGTTATGTGTGACAGGGTCAATCCTTGAGTTTTATGAACAGCCAGACAGAGAAACTACATCCTGAGGTGGAAATTGTTTTCTCAATGCTCTTTACCATAAATTTCAAAATACAAAATGTTTCTTTCCTCCGCTGATCGTTTCCTCGGTGGAACGTTTTTAATAAAACAATCGGCAACAAAAATAAAACACATTATTATTACAATTATTATTATATCATTTTACCACTATATCAATAACTTTTTTTTTTTTTTTTACATTTTTAAGTAAAGATTTATGCATTTAATATGTGGCTTTAACGTTATTCAAAGACTGTTAAATGATAAACAATCGAATTAATTTTAGCATCTTCTTATATTTTCGAAAAAGGCATAGTTGATTTTCTTAAACAATGATCCGAATCTTTACGTTTTTTTAGCGGCGGGGGAAGTATTTTCACATTTTCAAAAAGGCATGTTAACAATAAAGAAATTAATTGCAAAAAGCTTGATTGATTCCTTAACAATGGTGAATTAATTTCTGTTTTTTAGCGGCGAGGAGAGTGTTTTCTAATGAATTAATTCTGAATTGTTTAGTGGTGGGAAAGTGTTTCTTCACATTTTTGAAAATGGCTTGATTTAATTAAATGATGTTTTTAATTATTGTTGTTATAAAAACTTGAACATTTAAAAAAATTTGGGAGCGCTTAATGATCATGATCAGTATAAGGATAAGTAGAAGGATAAGTAGAAGGATAAGTAAGGAATAAGGATAAGGATAATAATAATAATAATAATAAGTAAGGATAAGGATAAAGATAAAGATCAAAATTTATATACAACGCTTTTGTGGAACAATTTTTTTCCTTTTCTTTCGAAAATCTCCAAAGAGAGATAGTATTATCATCAAAATATTGCCTATCCTTTCTAAATTGTTACAAAGTATTTTAAAAAAGGGAGACCTCAATTCTTTTTTTTCCGTAAGTTATAAAATTTTTAAAGGAAAATACAAATTTTTAAAGTATTATTTCCAGCCCTGATTACCCATCGAGTTCTGCTTCGCGTTTCGATTCCAATTAAAAATATTTACAAGTAAAAAAAAGTACCTCTGGTTAGTTATTAGCAAGTCTTCTTTAGGCTCATGTTTTGTCATCTGTTAAAAAAAAAAATTTTTGTACAACACAAATTGCCAATAATTTTTTTTTAAAAACGTGTTTTTTCTTTAATTTTTTTCAAAATGCCCAAGGATAAGAAATCCAAAGACTTTCCAACATCGCCACAATCAAACAATAATCATAATAATAATATTATTACTTCTACTTCACCAACATCGCCACAATCAAACAATAATTATAATAATAATATTACTTTATCATCACAATCAAACAATAATATTTATAATATGATTACTTCTTCTATTTCACCAACATCACCACAATCAAACAATAATTATAATAAAAAAAAGGAAAAAAGAAAATGAGACAAGAAATGATGGGTAAGTGTTTATCATAAGAATGGTGTGGTGGTTATTGCCACTCGTAGTCATTCTAGTTATATTATTATATTAGGAATTCTCATTTTTTTACCACAAAATATAGTCTTATTAGGAAAAAAACAATTTGCATTTTTTTGCAAATATACCATTTGAAACCCTTGTCCAAATATGTGAAGATGTTCCGCCATCTGATTTATTGGCACTAGAACACACACATGTTATAGATTTCACTTTATCTTGATTAATACATGCGATACAACTCAACACATTGGAAGAAATCAAGATTAAATTATTTCAAGGATTACAACAACTTTCATCACCAACCTGGAATGAGTTAGAATATATTAGGTTCTCCTTGATTCACCTCTATCCTGCTGGTGTTGTGGTATGATTATATTGGCTCCAATATATTGACAATATTATTCAAAATACTGCTATAAGTGAAAAGAATCCTTGAGTGAGTAATTATATAACGTTTAATTTAATTAGTTGAAAAATAATCAGATTTATTCATTTTATCCACATTTATTTATTTAACAATTTCAGAAAAAGGCTTGATTATCGAATAAAATACATGAGCGAATGTGATACTTGTAATAGAGAATGCATTAGATAAATGTAATTTTACTGATTAGTTATGAAAAAAATTAAAATAAAATTTATTTTAAAAATATTTGAAAAAGAAAATTTTAATTCTAAATTATTGAATTATCAGATGATGAAACAAATAATAATGATGAAATCAGAGAATTAGAAATGAAAAAATTACATTATAGAAAAAATATTGATAAAGATTGGTTTAATAAATATATATATATATGGTTGGAATCTGCAAACTTTGTAGAAATAGAAATGGAACATCAAAATTCTCAAAGGGTAATGTTTTTATTTTAAAACAGGGCTATTAAGAAAATCTACCCGAAGATATAAAATTATGTTGTTTGTAGGAAAGTTGTGTTTCATGAAATTGCAAAGCTCACATTTGTATCTTCAAATTTGAACTATTTAATAAAAACTTTTTTATATATGTAAAAAAATAAATAACAAGTCGGCTTAGCCATCTAAGCATCAAATTCCTTGGAATCATTAATCATATTCGAATATTTAAGGAATTCATTTATCTGTGATTGCGAAGAATAACCAAATTAATTCATAAAATAACTGGGTTTCTATAAATTTTTTATAAATTCCTTGATTGCATACAACTTGAAAAAAAACAAACTCGCTTTTATTTTTTTATAAATACTCTTAATTCCATACAATCTGAAAATCAAGAAAAAAGTGAAAACTTGACAAGGATTAACTGAACAACAAAAATGAAATTCAAATATTTCTCTTCTCTTTTTTGATTATCTTTGTTGTAGTTGCTTTATCAAGAACAGTGATTTGGAATTTCACTTATTATTATATTACTATTACAATAAATATCATTGTTTTTGAAAAAATAATGAATAGCCTGTAAGAATTTTCATACTATTAATATCATTGTTTTTGAAAACATATTAAGTGTTAATTTTCATTTTATTAAATAATAAATAGAGAATAAGTTTTATTTTCATCATTACTACAGTCAATATCATGGTTTTTAAAAACATATTAACCGTTGATTTTTGGTTTATTTTAAATAATAAATAGGGAGCAAGTATTCTCATCATTTACTATCATTACAGTCAATACCATTGTTTTTGTAAATATATTGACTGTTTGCTTTCGTTTTATTTTAAATAAAAAATAGTATGTAAGCATTTTCATCAGCATTATTATTACAGTTAATATCATTGTTTTTTGAAAAATTATCAACTGTTGATTTCATTTTATTTTAAATAATGAATAGTTTGTCATTGTTTTTAAAAAGCATATTAACTGTTGATTTTTTGTTTTATTTTAAATAATGAATAGCATACAAGTATTTTCATAATTACAGTCAATACCATTGTTTTTGTAAACATATTAACTGTTGGTTTTCATTTTATTTTAAATAGTAAATAGGCTTATTTGCTCTTTGTTTCGTTGATAGCTTCATTTATTATTTTTAAGTTTTGGTAATATAAATTGAGCACTTCTTTTACTTTCATATTATATTGATATTTTTTTTTATTATTGGTTATAATTTTTATGTTGCGTAAGATTCATGCAAATAATAATGTTTATTTTACAACATAGAAAGCGAAAATAAACAAAACAATTCATACACAATAAGTGTTTATTATAATTTGAAAAGATAAATAAGTTTTACGTGTCAAAATAAATGAGGAATGAAAAGGAATAAAGTCACGTCCAATAAAAGAGTAAATAATATTAATAATACGAATCGAAATACCTTTTATTATTATTATTATAAGTAAAAAAAGCGAAGGAAATATAGATGATCTGCAAAAATATCATCATCACGTGGTAAAGTTCGAATAAATTTTTTTTTGAATATTATTATGATATTATTTTTGTTTGTTTTTAAAAAAGATTTAATTATACTTTTTTCTCTCATATAAAAACACTTGTGACATCATTTTGCTTTTTTTTAAAGTTTCGGAGTTTTGAGATAATTTCGAAGTTTTAAGTTTAAAAATAGTTTCAGAATAAAAGTTCAATCGTTTGATGTAATTGAGTACTATAATAAAGTTACACGAGCGTAAAAACATCCCTAATACTAAGAGTAAACCCTTTTTTTTTCGATAATCTTAAAAAATGTATAGATGTGTTCTTTGACATTTGTTCATAACGCAAAATAAAAAATATTATTTTATAGTAGTACCATTTTTTTTTGTCGATTATTCATATATAGACGGATTGTCAATTATTTTATTTATTGTCGTGTGACAATCCTTTCTTGATTAATTTTTTTTTTTTGGGAAAAAAAAAATAATTGTATACATACCCTTTAATAGTATATAGTATATTGAAATTCTTGATTGACCACTTACCATTGATCTATTTTTTTTTGGAAAAAAAAATAGATTAATACATACCCTTTGATAGATAGTAGCGTGATAATAGCATCACGGCGATATAAATATACTAATATTCATACGCCCAATTAATATGTTTTAAATAATTGATATTTAATAAAGCTGCGTAGCCTAAATGAGCATTTGGCTAAACTATTTAGTCATTATTATTAAGGTTTAGCCAAGACAATTATTACCGAATTAGGACTTTAACCCTTTACGTAGCCAGCCCTGAAATATTCACTGAATAACCGATAATCAATATATTGTGTAACTGAATTGAAATTCTAAATAAATTCATCCAATTAATTAAATTTAAAATGAATGGAAGAAGAGCATTCGGTCATTATAATAGTGACACCAATTATTATTTAGGAGAGCGTGATAACACTATAAATTTATGATTATGTGGATCAGAATGAATTGGCTATTACCAACGAATTAGTTTTATTAGCAAATAATTTTGGTTTAGTGATTTTAAGAAAACGTTTTATTTAGTCGAAACTAATTTATTAACTTATTTCTAAGTTAATAAAACTTTTTACAAAGTTATTGTAAAGTTTTTTAAGTATGTCAAATTTGAGCTTCTTATATACATCATTGCAATCTAGCATTCTAACCGCGATATCGCACTTTAATTGCGCTAATTTCTAAATAAAGTTAACTAATTTCGACGTAATACAAATAAAAATTAAAAGAAGTAAAAATAAAGTAAAAGATTTTTGATTCAGAATTGAGTATTTCGGTCAACAAATCAGCATTAAAGCATAATAATAATGATTATTAAATAAGGGAATTGTTATTCGCACCCCACGTGACTAAGACAAAGATAAACCAATAAAATCATCACATTTTAAACGATCAAGCCATTTTCTATATAAGCGATTTATTTGGCAAAGTCATTCATTGGTCACATTACTACACTTAACAATTCCCTTAAAGTTTTTTGTGTTAACAATGAATAATCAATTTAATGATTGAACGAATATCTGAATATTTTAATTATTCACCAAATGATTATCCGAATATTAAATTTAATTGATTGAATGAATATTCAGTGGGTACAACCTCTACCAAAGCAAATATATGATGACAATAAACTAAATTACAATGCTTCAAAGACTTCAACAATATAGTAAATCAATTTAGTTGTATATCACTTTTACTCACCATTCTCTTGCATCTAATACATATTATAAATGCGGCTTTATTTCACTTACTAAAACAAGATTTAATTAAAGTGAGGCGTTTTGTCATTCTACAATTAAAAAACAATTTTCTTATGATTATTATAATGATGTCGATCCTTTTTATCACGAATTCCGAATGTTTCCTTATTTTCGATACGTGCCTAAAAGTAAATAACTGTTTGCGTTTTTTCTTTTTTCTTTGTTCTTTGTTGTCGTTATATTATTATTCACGTTATGTATGATATACGACACACAGCCCATTCAGGATCAACAATCAATTTCTTGTTTAATTAACATTAAATCGAATATTTAAAGGATCCATTTGGTTTACTATAAATTTTTATAAATTCCTTAACTGCATATAATTTGAAAAAAAACCCCAAAATTTGCTAAGAATTAGCTGAACAAATCAAAATGAAATTCAATATTTCTCTTCTCTTTTTGGCTATCTTTGCTGTTGTTGCTTTAGCAAGTCCAATGGATGTTAACAATAATTTGAAGAAGCGAGGTATTTCATCTAACTATTGCAATAAACATCATTATAGTCAAATATCATTGTTTTTTGAAAAAAATACTAACTATTGGATTTCATTTGATTTTAAATAATAAATAGATCCGTAAGTATTTTTGTACCTATTATTACATTGTTTTTGAAAACATATTAATCATTGGTTTTCATTTTATTTTAAATAATAAATAGATACGTAAGTTACTATTTTATTAACTCAATATTGTTGTTTTTGAAAACATAATTAACTGTTGTCTGATTCTCGTTTTATTTTAAATAATGAATAAGCCTGTAAGTATTTTCGTCATTATTATTATCATTGTTTTTGAAAACATATTAACTGTTAATTTTTATTTTATTTTAAATAATGAATAAGTTTGTAAGTATTTTCGTCATTATTATTATCATTATTTTGAAAACATATTAACTGCTAATTTTTACTTTATTTAAATAATGAATAGGGAGTAAGTATTTTCATCATTACTATTATTAAAGCCAATATCATTGTTTTTGAAACATATTAACTGTTGATTGATTTTTGTTTTATTTTAAATAATAAATAGAAAGTAAGTATTTTCATCATTACTATTATTACAGTCAATATCATTGTTTTTAAAACATATTAACCATTGATTTTTGGTTTATATTAAATAATGAATAGAAAGTAAGTATTTTCATCATTACTGTCATTACAGTCAATATCATTGTTTTTAAAACATATTAACCATTTATTTTTGGTTTATTTTAAATAGTAAATAAGGCTGTATTTGCTCTTTAGCTCTTTGATAGCTTCATTTTATTACTTTGATTTTTGGTTGTAATATTATAAATTGTACTCTTCTTTTACTTTTATTTTTTATTTTTTTATTATTGGTTATTATAATTTTTACGTTGCATAAGGTTCTCATGCAAACGATAATGTTATTTTACAACATAGGAAACAAAAATAAATAATTCAAATTCATACACAATAAGTGTTTATAATTCAAAAAAGCAAGCTTTACGTGTCAATATAAATGTGGAATGGAAAGAAATAAAGTTGAGTACAATAAAAGAGTAAATAACATTAATAATACGAATTGAAATACCTTTTATTATTATAAATAAATATTAATACTATTAACATTAAAAAACGGAGGAAATATAATCACGTGGTAAAGTTCGAGTAAATTTTTTGAAAAATATCATTTTTGTTTGTTTTTAAACCTTTTCTCATATAAAAACACTTATGACATCATTTTGCTTTTTTTTAAAAGTTTTGAAGTTTTGAAATAATTTCGAAGTTTAAGTTTAAAAATAGTTCAGAATAAAAAAGTTCAATCGTTTGATACTGAAATAAAGTTACACAAACGCAAAAACCATTTTTATGAAAATTCTCACTCATCTATCTCTACATCCCTAATACTAAGAATAAAACCCTTTTTTTCGATAATCTTAAAAAAATGTATTGACGTGTTCTTTGACATTTGTTCATAACGCAAAATAAAAAATATAGTAACATTTTTTTATACAAAGTCGTCGATTAGTTATTTAGAGTTCTAGACGGATCATCACATTTTAAACGGCCAAGCCATTTCTATATAAACGATTTATTTGATCAAGCCATGATTTATTTGGCTAAGCCATTCATTGATCATATTACTACAATTAGTCACGTGGGGCGTGAATAACAATTCCCTGTAAATAAATTTAAAGTTGTTTGTGTTAACAATGAAAATAATCAATTTAATGATTGGATGAATATCTGAATATTTTATTCACAAAATGATTAAATTTAATTGATTGAATGAATATTCAGTGAAATTACAATGCTTCAAGGACTTCAATAATGTAGTAAATTAATTTAGTTGTATATCACTTTTACTCGCCATTCTCTTGCATCTAATACATATTATAAATGTGGCTTTACTTCACTTACTAAAACAAGATTATAATTAAAGTGAGACGTTTTGTCATTCTACAGTTAAAAAACGATCGAGTATTAATCAATTTTCTTATGATTGTAATGATGTCGATCCTTTTCGTTTATCACGAATTCCGAATGTTTCCCTTATTTTCGACACGTGCCTAAAAGTAAATAACTATTTGCGTTTTTTCTTTTTTCTTTGTTCTTTGTTGTTTGTTGTCGTTATATTATTCACATTATGTATGATATGAAAATATCTTCTCAAATAGTATCTCAATATGTAAATAAAATAATAATGGTTTATTGTGTAAATTTTCTAAATTTTATTATATTATTAATATAGTACAAAAATCTGAAATAATAAAAGGATTTCTGAATCCCATTATATATTGCTAATATTACAAGACCACAAAATATTTACCAAGATGAATCTCTTTGATTATAATAAATTTATTGAATGTCTTGACAGTTTAGAGGATGGTAATGGAACTGATAGTGATGAGGCTATTAAGGAAATGGAGATAGATGAAATTCCAATGAAAAGCTACAAATAACGAAGTTGTTCATTTATATTTTGTACTTTATGTAATGTTGCTGTTTAAACTCAAAAAAGAAATTGTTTTGTGAAATATCATAGTAAATCAATTTTACATAAAAATAAAAAAAAATGTACATGATTTTCAACACATATTAAAATGAAAACTTGTATCCTAAACTGTTTTTTTTTAAAGTATTTTACATAATTTACGGTTTAGACCAAATAATCAATGAGCAAAAACTTTTTATATTAAAAAAATTAACAAGATGAATCGGAGGCTGCTATTTATCAACATCCGGAAACCAAAGAAAAATTCTTTAAAGAATCTGAAAAAAAAATTTTGAAGCTTTCTTTTATTGTAAAGAAAGTCATAAAAAAAACATGAACCAACTTGTTGATAAATTCTTTATGAGGTAAATTTACAATAAAATACAGCACCAATTATATTTACATTTGTTTCACTTCATACAAAAGAACTTCATTTTGTTGAAATCAATCATCAACCTTCAAAATAAAAGCTGAAATCTCAAATAATAACCTATGAAGCAGAAAAACCGCATAGACAAGAAACTATATTGAAATATTTGCTACAAAAATAACCTAATAAACAAATTACTGAAACTTACCTTGAAGAGATCGATAATCCCTTCACCATTCTACAACATTATCATAGCTACAAAGATCCACTATTATATCAAGACAACCCACCACTTACTCTGACAAATTTATTAAATCACACGTAGTGCCAACATTAATAAAAGAAGCACCTATTTTTAGATGTATGGTACCTGAATGTATAAATTCGTCATGCAATGTAGCTAGTGGAGCTTTAGAGATTATTTAGAATACCACAGCATTCCTGGCATTGAATTTTTCTACATTGGTGCGAAGGTGAAAAACATCTAGCAAAAGAAATGGAATGTCTTTTTAGTTAATTTTGTGTCAATCATTCCTAAACAAAAAAATATAAATTCAATATTATAATTGTTATTAATATTAGTAAATAGTATTAGTGTTGAAAATTATGCATTATATTAATTATTCAATTATAAATATGTGTCTGGAGGAAATTTATTTTCAAAATAATAAAAACAAACAAAATAAATCATTTATCTACCAATAAATGATTCACCCCATTCTCCAACTTTAACCTTATCAACTAACTACTTATTACTATTACTATTATTGTTATAATTAATTAACAAATAATCATATTTAAATTAATAAATTTCGATTAATAAACTATATTTCATAATTTAATAAGCTATCATTACTTAAATTCAATTCAGCAATTCCATCATTTAATATTCTACTTGTATGATATGCTAATGGATGTGATTTGTGTACTTGTTGTGAATTACTGTTATTACCATTCCTATTACTACTACTACCACCACTACTGTTATTATTACCACCACCACCAATATTACTACTACTTTCATTAGGACTCTCAGTTTTAAATTCATTATGAGAAAAATCCCAAAGCTCTTTGCTAGTTGGTCTCTTGGCTGGATCTACATCCCAACATCTTTGCATCATTTGTACATAATCACCTGGCATTCCTGGTAATATTGGTGGTCGTAAACCTTCACATATTTTTAATTGCAAATGAAGATCATGTGCCTCATCATCAAATGGTGGATGACCTGCAAATATTTCCCACATTAACATCCCAACACTATAAATATCTGTTTCTTTTGTGTATTTTTTTCCTCTAAATAGTTCTGGTGCAATATAAGATATAATTCCATAAATTTTATTTGATGATTTTTCATCAACTGGTCCACATAATCCTAAATCTGTGATATAACAAATACCTCCATCCAATAATATATTACCACTGTGTAAATCACAATGAATTAAATCTTTTTTATGTATAATATATAATGTATCACATAAATACTTGAAAATCATAATTCTATCCTTTGATGTTAAATTATAATGATTTTTTTGTATATAATCTCTTAAATTTCTATCTGGATGTTAACCAAGAACCATTGCATAATTTCCATTTTCTGGGAATTTAGTTATACCAAAACAAGGAGTAATTCCATTTGATTTAATTTTACAATAATTTAATGCCTGAAATTAATTATATAAATAAATTAATTTAAAATAAATGGTTTAATTTTAAAAGATCAATCACCTCATCAAAAAAAGGTTTTCCTGGATTACTCGAATTATTTAATGATTTCAATACTACAAGCTGATCTCCAAAATAACTAAACTCCTTTTTATTTTCATTGTAATCATCAATATATCCTCTTATCCACCCAGCAGTATAAATAGAACTGAATCCACCTTTTTTATATTATAAAATTGTTCATAAGGTACCCATTCTATAATTTGATCTGGAGGAGATGAAAGTTGTTGATATTTTTGAATAAAACCATCAATTATCTCATTTCCAGATGTCCAAGTACTGAAAAGGCTATGCAAGTGTAGACTAATACACTTTTCACAATATTTGTCAGAGTATCTTGTTGTTTTACAATTATTGCATTCTCTTGGTTCACCCCATTTATAAGTTGCATTGTTTAATTCGAAATTATGAATAAACCTTTCTCTACAATACTCCTTTTCATTTTCCAATAGTTCTTTGTTTTCTTTGACTAATTGTAAAAAATAACTTTTTCTATTTTCACAGTCAGAATTAGAAGTAGTTCGAAAAACAGAATAAGCCATATCATTCATTTCATTAAAAATTTTAAGTACTAATTCTCTTCTGCCTGGTGTTATTAACTTATATAATTATTGAAGGACATTTCAACTTTTTTTACAATAATTTCTTTTTTTGTGGTATTTTTGCAAATCATATTCTTAAAATTTGCAAAGATTATAGGTAATTGAAATAAATAACTTGCTGACAGATTTAATCCATAAGATATCTTTATTAATTCTGACCAAAACACCTTTTCTTCCAAATGCTTTCCTTTGTAATGCAGAACTGTCCTATTTCGTTTTTACATTTAGATGATACTAAAACAGAGGATCTCTAAATAAATAACCATGCATATAAAATATAACAATCTCCTAAATTTTTTGGTTTTATGGTTTCAGATTCGTATTCTTTAACATATTATAAATGCTTCATTCACCCATTGTCTCTGATTTTTACCTTCCTGATCTTGCGGGATATTAAGGTCTTATTTTTGAATAAACCAATGTACTTTAACAGGTTATTTGGAACATTGTCAGTATCTCTAATTCCTTGATTTATCCTGTAGTAAAAACATTGCTTCGAATATAGGAATAAAAACAAAAAAGTAAATCCAAATGCAAATTCCATAACTAACAAAATACTGCTTATATAACACATTTTTCAGATTGAGAAACAATTTTGATCTTGTGGATCTCTCATGCTGAATCCAAATACTTTCAGATATAATTTTGGCAACTAATAAAATTAATTTCAGCATTTATGAAAAACTATTTCACCATTATTAAGAGAGCCAACTTCAGCTAACATGCTTACAATTGACTCAATTAGGTGACTTTTTGATTAAAAATTGAGATTTTGGGAATTAAGTCAAAGCCAAATTTGTAAAATTTTCTAAGGTTACACGATTAACAATGCATAAAATCACGTGAAAGTCACGGGCGTGCATTTAGGGAGTGGTTTTATATAGTTGGGAATGAAAAAAGACCGTGCAGTGCAGGTATGGAGGTGTGCACTTATCTCTTAAGCCCTGAGCTTGGGAATGAGTGAAAGCGTGCATTTAGAGAGGGTGTGCATTTATGGGGCGCATTTAGGGGGGTTGACTGTAGTACCAAGTAAACTGTTCAAAGGAATCTTCGTTAAAAGAGAAAGTACCATTGATAAAATGGAAATGAACCATCAATAAAAGGAATGAAGCCACTGATAGATGGAAACGAGTCATTAAAACAATCAACATATAATAATTATTATAACGATAACGGGAGAAACATACCACAGGAAATATCCAGACCCGAAAGACAAGAAATCTGATCAAGCCTTTTTCATTAATACAAAACCTAATATGCTAAAACCAACCTTAATTACATGGCACAAATGATCTTTAACGGGAATGAATACACAGAAATTATAAACCAGACTGGCTTACGAAGCCAAAGAACCAAATAATATTTAGCCTACGAGATATGAAAATAGGAGCATGGATATTAAATTTAAACAATGTTTTTGCTAATAATATAGGAATTTGCTTTATCGTCAACATTATTAAAAATAAATAAATAAACAATTTTTTGTACCATGTCTTATAAAATCAATTAATGCATCTTCTTTTGGAAATTCATCCGTACAATACTAATAGTAATTGTAAAATTTATCAATTGATTGATAGTATTTTGGTCAGAGACTTTCATTATTACGACTTCCTATACATGTGTGTCTTATAAAATCAATTAATGCATCTTCTTTTGGAAATTCATCCGTACAATACTAATAGTAATTGTAAAATTTATCAATTGATTGATAGTATTTTGGTCAGAGACTTTCATTATTACGACTTCCTATACATGTGGATTACATCCCATAGGATAAATTATAGCAAAAAAAAAGTTTTATCTTAATTTATTTATTTTTTTAAATCAATTATTATTTTATTTTATTTTTTAATATGTTTATTAGACAAGTGTATCGTAAGGGATTGGTGTAATAGTAGTTGGTATATTCTTCTTGGTTGAGACGTGACGTGAAGTTCTTGGAAGTACAGGTTGTCTCTTTAAATTTACTTTTTCTATAAAAAAAATAATTTTAATTTGAACATGCAATTAATTAATTTTGTAAGCGTAAAATTCTATATACATATGTAATCAAATTTATACAAACCTCCTTTAGCTCTAGCATCTTTCTTTTTAATTGCATTTTCTTTAACACGACGTAAGAAATCATCTCTACATTTTGAATGTTTTACATGTTCGATACGAACATTGATTCTCTTCTCAATGTATCTATTACCAACACGCTTATAAATGATGACACCAACTGAAGATTTCGTCACATTATAAACAATTCCTGTACGTCTTTATTATTATAATAATTATTATCACATGCCACATAAAAAAGATTTAATGATTAGATTGGAAAAAAAAAGATAATTGAAAATAATAAAATAAATGTGTAATTGATTGATTGATTGATTGACCCTTACCCGTGATAAAATTTATGCGGCATACCTTTTTGAATTGCACCGTTTGCTTTAACATCTACGATATCGCCAACTTTATATATTTTAAGATAGGTTGAAAGCTTAAGATATCCATGATCTTTAAATTTACGAGAGAACATATACCGTGTGCGAGCACGGATACCATATGAGTGAGGCATTTCTTCAAATCTAACAAATAAATAATTGAGAGAAAATGAATTAAAAATTAAACTTTCGTGGATTATATAAATATAGAATTGAATTCTTTTTTTACCTTTTTTTTTAATTTTTTAATTCAATAATTTTTTTGTGTGGATTAAAATTTAATTGGTTAAATTAAAAAAAAAATCTAAAAAAATCTAAAATCTTGGTTATTAATTCTACAATAATATAATAATAATTTTATAAAAATGCCAGGAGCTCCAATTAATTGTACTTGTTTAATTTTTTCTAATTGAATAAATCTTAATTTATATATTCAATGATTACAATTGATTCATTCATATTCAATTTACCTCTTTTCTTTTTCTTTTATCTTTCCTTATTGTTATTATAATTATCATCATTGTGTTATAGGCTCAAAGACTTACAAGGTTCCACGTCGTCCCTTTGAGAAGGAACGTATGGACCAAGAACTTCGCTTAATTGGTGATTATGGATTGAGAAACAAACGCGAAATTTGGCGCGTGGCTTATACATTATCAAATATTCGAAGAGCTGCTCGTGAATTGTTAACATTAGATGACAAGGATCCTCGTAGACTTTTTGAAGGAAATGCATTGATTAGAAGACTTGTTAGAATTGGTGTGTTGGATGAATCTAAGATGAAACTTGATTACGTATTGGCTTTGAAAATTGAAGATTTCTTGGAAAGAAGACTACAAACCCAAGTCTATAAATCTGGTTTGGCCAAATCTATTCATCATGCACGTGTACTGATAAGACAGCGTCATATTCGGTATGTGTTGAAATTTAAATTTTATTTTATTTTTTTTTTGTAAGGAAACATACATACATACATATACTAATTTTTACTTGTTTTTTGGAAATAAAGTGTTGGAAAACAAATTGTCAATATTCCTAGTTTTATCGTCAGGTAGAAAAACCTATTTGATAATTTTTAATTTACTAATTGATTGATTAATTAATTAATTAATTAATTCATACAATTTATTCATACATTCATTAAATTTTTTCAAAAGGCTCGAATCCCAAAAACACATTGATTTTGCACTTACTTCACCTTATGGTAAATATTCTAAAAAAAAAAAACTTAATAATAATAGTAATAATAATAAGAAAATATAAATTTATAATTTTATATATAATCTTTTTTAAGGTGGTGGACGTCCTGGACGTGTAAAGAGAAAACGCTTACGATCAGCATCAAAAAGTAATATATATTTTTTTTTTAAAAAAAAAAAGTTTTCCTGATTGCTTTTAAATTGGATATCCACTAATTTTATTTTTATAAATAGCTAATGATGAAGAAGGAGAAGATGACGACGAATAAACAATTCAATCAACATTATTTAATATTAAATAAAATCATGTTATAAAAGTTATTTAATAATAAGGAAAAAATAAGTTTTAGATCAAATAAGTTTTTTTTATTTTCCCAAATAAATTCTAAATTCTTTTTGCTAATGATTTAAATTGTTCAATTCGTAACTTTCTTTCGTCATCTAATTTTTGTGTATAATTCCACAAGTCTATTGTTAATTCTTCTGCGCCAAAACTTAAAGCAATCAATCTTAAAAAGAAAAGTGTTAATTTTTAGCAAAGAAATATTTTTGAAATAAAATAAAATTCTATCAAATTATTTATTACCTCGCTAAAGTCATACGTAGCATAAAGTCTTCCGAAGATAAGAATAACTTATTGTCATTATTTGAAGATCTTTGACTTTGACGTTGACGTTGACTTAAGAAATCTTTTTGAATGTACTATATAGAGACATATCATAAAAAATAAAAGCGTCCGAGTAA
Organism: Entrophospora sp. SA101; assembly: GCA_958430865.1. Taxonomy (NCBI): domain Eukaryota; kingdom Fungi; phylum Glomeromycota; class Glomeromycetes; order Entrophosporales; family Entrophosporaceae; genus Entrophospora; species Entrophospora sp. SA101. The sequence continues at coordinate 60,752 of CAUDNR010000879.1, forward strand.
ATTTGTAAATAAATAATAAACAAACAATATATTATCTCAAAGAAAAAAAAGAATGTTTTACCTCTGAAACATTTTCAGGAATAGTATAATCAGAATACCTTTGAATACTAATGAAATTTCTGAACTTTAAAAGAACTTCTTCATCCTTTTCTTCTCCTTCAAATAAATTCAAGTTTGCTGTATCATCATCTTCAAATTTTAAATTCAGTGGAATGGTACAATCAAACTAATGAATAATGATAAAAATAAAAATCATGTTGGAGCCATAGTCAAAGTATTTATTTTATTATTGAAGTTGTGAAATCTTTGAAAATTTTATTATGGAGGAGAATTAAAAAATTTTTTTGTTAGATTTATGAAAGTGAAAATATGTTAAAGGTTACAGATGTAGTAGAGTTTATTGGAGTTTTTAATCATCCAAGGTATTATAATTGTCACAACAATAATATCGATATTAAAAATAATAACAACAACGTTATTATTATCCATTACTTTACTGTTAAAATATATTATGATTATTTATATTGATAGAAATATTCCAGAAGATAATTCATTGGGTGTTGATGTTGATGATCCAACAAAATTGATCAGAGTTCCATCTATTCATGCAATTTTTTATAGAAATCTCCATCCTTCAGGAAATCCAAATTTATCGTCAAATATTATTACACATTTAACACCAGGTAATTCATCTAATAATCATTAATTACAATAATAATAATAATTAATTATTATATAAAATTATTGAATTTTTTTCTCCCAATTCTATCAAAGAATTGAAAGTCAATATATTGTCAATAAGAAAGTTTCTGATACAATATATATCTTCCGTATTTAACGGTGATGCTTTGGTAGCAGAATTTGTCTTGCTACAACTACTATCCAGAACGTAAATATTCACAAAATACATAATATTATTGGCCAGACGATTTTCAAAAAGAAGATGTATGAATTGGTTTGATAAGACATGGTACAACAAAAAATTGTTTATTTATTTATTTCAATAATGCTGATGACAAAGCAAATTCCATATTATTGGCAAAATATATTTTAAATTTAATATCCATGTTCCTATTTTCATATCTCGTAAACTAAATATTATTTGGTTCTTGGCTTCGTAAGCCAGTTGGTTTACAATTTCTGTGCATCATTCCCGTTAAAGGTCATTTATGCCATGTAATTAATGTTGACTTTAACACATTAAGTTTTGTATTAATGAAAAGGCTTGATCAGATTTCTCGTCTTTCAGGTCTGGATATTTCCTGCTGTATGTTTCTCCCCCATTGTTATAATAATAATTATTATATTTTGACTGTTATTACTATTTTTAATAATTTGTTTCCATTTATCAGTAACTTCATTCCTTTTACTGATTGTTCATTTCCATTTTATCAATGGCACTTTTCTTTTTAACTAAGATTCCTTTGAACAGTTCACTTGGTACTACTTGTTTGGCAAGTTAAATTTGATCTCCACTATCTCTGCTCCTAATTGAATTCTTTATCTAACGCATTACGAAAATATTTACACGATGTGTAAAATTAATATATCAGTAAATGTAATAAATGTTTAATCTCTACTACAATTGTCTAGAATAAGTGTATTATCGTTTATTTTATCTATTATGCAGATTAAACCAATATTAAACGCGCAATTTGCGTATTTTTTCCCGATGGTTGAGACGTAGTGCTGTTGTCATTGCACATGCAGTAGTATTTATATAGCTTTCGCAATAGCAATAGAAGCATGATTATCAGTATTTAATGGTTAATGGTGGCAGTGATATTGAAAGCAAAGATGGTGAAGGTGAATCAATATCAACATACAAATTGTTTCCAAGATTATATTCCAATGTAAGATTTTGTTAAAAATATTGTGAATGGTTGCAATGGTTGTTGTTATTGCAGATGAATATCACAAGGTAGCAACCCTTGAAGATTTTACGAACATCTTTCCTAAACACCTTTTTCTTTGGTCCCCAACTTACGATAATTCATTCCTGGATGTTAATTTTCATCCTTTGACGATGTTGTGTCAAATATCTCCATACGACTTTTGATAAATCATTCTTTTGCATCTTTTGCCTTTTATATGATAATCCTGCTATCCAAGTATTAAAAGCATAAAAACATTTCACATCGAAATCATTACTGTAAAACGTGATTCTAATTCCAACATCAATCTTGAACAAAAACTTGAAATTTTTTTTTAAATAGTTCGTGTAACAAAAATTTTTTTTTCAGAGATGTTTAACTTGTAATAAGTATAAATGAAGTATAATACTGATTATTCACGGTGCCAATCATGCGACCCGAAGTTATTAAATGAAGTATGGACCAGTAGGAATGGAAAAATGGATGGAATAATTAAAAGTATACAACTTGAAGCAAAAGTATATGAAAGTTATTTATGTCTTCAACGGGTCCCTTATGATCTGAAAGATATTGAAAAGATAGACGAAGGTGGTTTTACAACTATATGCAAGGCTAATTGGATAAATGATTATAAATATAAAACTGATAAGAGAGTTTGTGGAGATAGATTTGTTACATTAAAAAAAATAAATAATTCACAAAATATTTCTAACGAACTAATATTAATTAAAGAGGTAAAAATAGATTTTTATTACGTTACTTGTATCAGATTTTTTCTTAAATATCATTATCATTTATTATTGTTATTATTACTGAAATATTGCTTTTTTTTTAGTTCAAAAATTATGTTAATACTATAGCACCAAGTGAATCATACACAATAGAATTAGACATTTATAGTTTTGGAGTGTTGGCCTACTACGTGAGCAAAAAAGAGAACGATAAGGTGAAGTTGGCCCATGTGCATAAGGGCTGTTACAATCCTGATAAAAATGAATTTGGGATTCTTGGAATCCAAGTCGCTGGAGAGATGGATGATACATCTAAACATTCTTGTCATTGACTCTACCGGCACGATTCAGTAATTTAGCACATGGTACAGATCTTGCAATAAAGATATGTGAAGGAGTAGTATTTGGATTGCCAAAATGGCATTCCAATAATTTATATTGAATTGGCATGCAGTTGGGTGATGCTAATTTCAATTGACGGCCAACTATAAAGAAGTTTTGAAAGATTAGTAATCATAATTGTAATAATCAATTTTTCTTGTAATATTTTTAATGTCGATACAATGTTGACATTAATTTATCAATTGTATTATGTTTATAGATTTTTCATCAAATGAATTTATATGTACTCAATTAAGATAGTAAATGTAGAGATGATTTTTTTATTGTTTATGTCTAAAATAAAAATAAAAATTCATTTGAGAAACTAATAAATTAAAACTGTTACAAGTGATAGAAATTCTATCTTTATTACTAGCACTGTGATCATGTGATATATTATTGTTATTAGCATGTAGAATTTATTCATTTTTAAAAGACAGTATGAAATTAAAGAAATTCAGTTAAAAAGTGCTTTGACTAAAGGACTAACTGAATTATTTAAAACATTTAAAATTATGAATATGGATAATTTCGACATAAATAAATTGTTTAACTTTAAAACTTTGAACAAAGACATTACTGATCAGAACTAGTTTAATGAATCTTTTCTTTTAGCTAACACATTATCCTTCAATAATAATTTTCATAAAAGAGCAATTTTCATCAAAATGCAAATATATCTTTTGACTTCAGACTCGAAGCGTCAAGCAAACAAATTTCACGTGCTCGGAAGACTACTCTAGAAACTATATTTTAAATTCAGCTAGCTATCAGTCAATTAAATGCCGTCGAACTTTAAACAACATTGCCATCATGTAGATTTTCAAGAATTTTTTCAAGTAAATAATGGATTAGAAAAATTCATCATATACAGTTCAGCAGTCGTTGTATTTATTTCACATTTTGGTATAAAGCATGCGAGTTGTCATCACCGTCATTTAATAATCATATTTGAACCACAGAAAATCTCATATAGTAATTTTTTTTATGCTTTCAAGAATCCATCCATACAAATCAATAAACCCATCACTGTCATTAGGACATTTTTTTGGGTGCATTTTATGGAATAGTTATAGGCCTGCCATAATGTTTATATGATGCTGCGCAAAACTTATAAAATTTTAAGTTTGTAAGTTTTATGGCAAGCTCCATAATATTATATATTCATATTAAATAACATGATTAATTTGCATTGGACAATTAGGGCATATCTTTTACACTCATAAACAAACTCCCCGGAATGTCTAGAAAATAATAATATAAAAAAAATAAGTTTTGTTTCATCATTATCAAGAAGCAAAATAAAACGTTCATAACAAGTCGTCCAACAAGTTATGGCCACGATGAGCTTTTAAATTTTTCATGTATCCTATTCACCACAGGCCCTTGACACTGCAGTCAGCGGCTTTTCGGATGAAAGAGAGAACGTTCATAATAGGTCGTCCACCATACATTAGGTCTGGTTACCTAACTGGTAACTTTCACAAGTTATGGACACGGAGTGCTTTCAATTTCTTTTCTTTTAAATCCTAGTAGCAGTGTAACTTCAGATACATAATAACTCGACAATTACTTAGTGAGTAAAAAATACTCACTCGGTCCTTACAAGACTTATTTTACGGTTGCCCAATGATCTTTTAATGTTGAGCTCAAATTTTCTGCCTTTATAAACGGCCATGATTGATTTTACAATTAACATTAAACAATACATTTTCATATTTATTAAATATAAACGAAGGTCACACGGACGTTCTTGAAGATGTTAGTGCACCAAATACAGACCACGACTTACCAACACGAGTTAAACCCAAAATTTATGTTTTACGCACGTGTACAAACGTGCAGAATTTCGTGTTACAAATAAAAATCCGGAATTTTATTAGTTTAACCGTTTAAGGGATAAGTTTACGCCAGAAAAATTTTCCAGACTGGCCTCACAAGCCTCAATCATATCTCTCCATGGTATAGACCTCGGAATACCGGAGTTGGAGTTCATAGATCATCCGTAGATGTCAATGATTCCAGAAGATCTGAGAATTAAAATCTTTGGCGCTTTCATTAAAGACATGATTCAACATAAGAAATATTCCATTGCCTTTTGTTTTTATAAAAGGTTTGTTGAAAATTGATGCAAAAACATTGACAATGTAAATACCTTCGGATATTGGTCCAAGAAATAAATTTATGTCTTCTGCCAGTCAATTTCATATAAACAATATTATCTCACTAGAAATTAATCAGACGACTCGCACAAAATTACAATATAAAAATCATCTCAAATGTGTCAGCATAACTTTTTTAATTGTATTGAATTATTTTTTAGCAATATTGTTATTTTAACGCTTGGTATAAATCGTTCTTGGTCTGTTTCTTTTGATCAAATGAAATTCAACATTCTTAAATTTTGCAGCAGTGGTTTTAAATTTTTCTTTTGGAATTTCTACTGCGTATAAAGATAAAGCAAACATTGATAAATAAATTTGCTAAATTATTTAATACAGGCAATGTATATTGATAATTGATTTTGACATTTTCATTTTTAACCTGAAATACTCCCTTGAATCTAACATAGTCAAACAATACCAGTTCTCTGGGAATCGCCGGCTTCAAAATCAATAAAAACTGGAATTACCCTATAACTAATTTGATCAACAGGAAATGTTTTGGGCTAGAGGTTGGCACCGCGCAAAATTTCTTTGACCGTTAAAATTAAGAGCTAACCGGTTAAAAAAATACCTTAACCGGTTAACGATCCCAACTCCTATTTTGGGCAAATCTTAATTAAAATTTCTCCTTTTAACAACAGAAATAAAGTTGGTTTTTTTTGAAAATGTATCAATGATTTGCAGAGTCACCTGACTTGTTCAATTTTTTTGCGCCTAAAAAACAATAATCAAATCAATGGGTTCTATAAAAAATATAAATATTAGGCACAACAAAACAACTAAAGTGAAACTCATAAGAATCGTTAAATTGATAAATTGATTGTTGATAAAATTGAACATCATCAATGAAATAAATCATTGTTAATATTAATGGGTAAAATTATGTATCTTAACAACATTTATTCTTTATTTATGCTGGTCCAGGAGTAGCAAGTTTTGTTCACAGGATCGAGTCAAAGATGTACAATCAATCATGGAAAAAAACTGGACTATATTGAATTTCATTATTTTAATATACCAACATGACACCGTATCGTTGGTCTGTAACAAGAGACCGAAACTTAGGCACAGAAGCCTTAACAATCCGCGCACAATCAAATCTCGATAAACCGAACTACCATAAACCAATTTTCACTTTATAATGATGCAAATTGGTTAGTCAAATCATATTTAATAAAGATTATTCATTAAGCCGAATCTTGATATAATTTCTACCTTACTTGATTAACCAAACCTAATTGATTGTACAAATAAAACTTTCTAAGCCGAAGATTTGTGTAATGATAAAGTTCGGTTTAAAAATAAATGTTTACACACCATCAAACAAATTTTCACCCAAATTTGTTTAATCTTCTACAAATTCAACTGCAATCTTTACTTTAACCATGTCAAGTTCTAATAAAAATAGCAAAAAAAAAACTACATCAACTTTTATTACAAAAAGAGAATCGTGTTTAAAAAAAGAAACAAAATCTAAATTCTTTAAACAAAAAACTTGTAGAAGAATTTGGAATTTTATCCGAATACAGCAAGTGATATTCTTTAAAAAAAAGCTGAATATCTAGCAGTTGATCCAAGCGACCAAGATAACAAAAAAAAAAACGGGGTTAGACGACCTCAGTATATAGAATTTGAAGAAGCATCGGTATTATGGGTCATGAAGCATAAACTGCAAATTTAACAATTAGCAGCGACATTCTTTTGAATAAAGCGCGACAATTTAAAATCTTCTCAACATCACTGATTTTCAGGTTCCAGTGGATGATTAAGTAACTTCCAACTGCGTTATAATCTTCAATAGTATAACAAGCATAGCGAAAGAGAAAAGCTGTAAAATTTAATTTATAATGAAACACCAGCCATAAAATTCAAAAAAATAGAGTAACAATCCTTTTGACATGTAACGCAACAGATGATGAGAAATTAGATCCGTTGTTTATCTATAAATATAAAAATTCTCGTTCACTTGATGGTGAAAAATAAAGATAATTTTGTCGATTTAATTAATCGGCATGGATGCAAGTCAGTATTGGTCGACAATGCACCAGTTGATTCTCATGAAATTTTGGATACTTTGAGCAATCTAAAGATGAATTTTTTTTTGCCAAATACTATCAGTCATCTACAACCGTACGATGCGAGAATTATTCAAGCACAGTATAAAAAATTGTTGGTTCATGATCGCATTGAGGCTTACGAGACAGTTCAAGTATTAGAAAAACCTGTTGCACTAGTTACAATATATGATGTGATTTGTTTTACCAAAAAAGCATGTAACGTCAACAGTAATAAAAATTTCTGGAAGCATACTGGCATTTTACTTGAAAATTTGGAATTTTTGAATAATGTCGAAGAAGAAAATCATGAAATTCAAGATTCACTTTTAGCAGGCGAGCATTTAATAATGGAGGATGAGAATATTGACTTGGCCAAATTTTTTTTACAGATACCATAAAGTTGATTTCAATGTATGCGAAAATGAATTAAAATGCATTCGTACTCGTTGAAAAAAATTGTCAAGTCATAAGAGTAATAGATCAGTGCAACAATTTTAGATAAATATTTTTGTTGAACAATTTAAAAAACTAAAAATGAGATCATCTTTTTTTACGATAATGTTGTATGTGAAATCGAAATTTATAAAATTTTGGGGTGGGGTGTTTGGATTTGACATTCTGATTGGCTAATTTGAATGTCACGTACGTGAATTACAAATTCACAGATTTCATTTTCACGCACAAAGAAATGAAAATTTAGACTTTTATCACGTATCACGAATTAAACCATTGATTGGCGGCAGTTCAATTTGCATAAAAGTTATTTCAAATATAAATGGGTAATAAAATAATTTTTTTAAGGTTGTGTTTGGTCAATGAACTAGTTCTTTTTTAGATGACCGAAATACCGATCGTTAAAAGGCCGGTTAAACGACCAGTTTAAAAGTCATTATAATCACAAAATTTTGATTTATATAGTATAGATTACCTTGTTATAAATTCGCAATCTTTAGATTCATTATTATTGTTAATATTAATGCTTGTTCAAAAATAGAATTTTGAAAAGCCACTCATAATAATAACTGTTTGTTTTTTCAAAGTACATTTGTTGTACTAATGTAACATTAATATTCTTTTCCGAGACGTATAAGGAGCTTGCATGTTCTCCCATATGTAAATGTAAATTGTCAAAATATTTTTGGAAAAGTAACCAAATAAATAGATCAAGATAGTATTTTTTATTCATTCTTTTATCAAAAAAAAAAAAAAAAAAAAATGTCAGGTTTACAACAACGTAGATTACCATCTTTATTATTAACAACCACAACAACCTCAACCCTTACTTCATTACAATCATTACCACAAACACCTCAATCACCAATCAAAAAATCAAATCTTACTTGCACTTTTTCAGAATTGCCAAATTGGATGAAAGATAACAGTGCCATCATTAGAGGTGTTTATATACAGTACACATTTGTGCAGTAATACATAAATAAATATATTAATGTGCTAATTTATAATTATTATAATTGTTATTCTTTAATCTTAGGATATAGGTTACCAACATTCTCATACATTAAATGCATAAACTCGTTATTTTATCTCCATAATGAAAGTGGTAAAGATGGAAATACTTTTTTTTCGCTCTTTCATGAAGATATAATAAAAATAATATAAAATTTAATTTATTAATCAATTTTTATCAATTAAACAATTTAGTGAATATTTGGTCTCATTTTGTTGGAGCAATGATATTTTTGGTTCTTTCAATTTTCTCTTTTCTTTATTTCAAAACAGAACCAACAATTGAATTCTTTGAAACTGTGGTAGTTTTTTGCTTTTTATTTGGCGCAATGATTTGTCTCGGATGCTCGTCCGCATTTCATGCCGTAAGTTGTCATTCTGAGCCGGTAGGTGACATGTTTAATTAAATTTATTATAATGATGATTAATTACGATCATGCCATATCAATATATATAGACATTATATTGATCATAATAATAGGTTTGCGCAAGTTGGAATAGATGTGATTACGTTGGAATTGTTGCTTTAATTGTGTAAGTGACCAATCAATTCAATTAATGATGATCAGTAGATTTAAACAATATTTTTTTATTAATGATATAATATTTTTTATTGATAATATTTTTAGTGGATCAAATGTTCCTTTGGTATATTATGGTATGGTTTGAGATTTTCATAATAAAAAATAATTTAATTGATTATTTTAATTAATTAATTAATTTAAATATTAATTTAAATATTATTAGGGTTCTATTGTGATTATTATTTGAAATTTTTTTATCTTGTTTTAATATCACTTTTTGGTGTTGCAACGGTTTGTATTAAATCAAATTTATATATTTATAACACAATATAATAATTAATCAACCAATCAACATATTATTAAAATTTAGATATCAGTTGCAATTTCAAAAAAATTTCGTACACCTGAATTCAGATGGTTTCGTACGTCATTATTTTTATTATTAGGATCAACTTCATTACTACCTGTCCTACATTCCATCTCAATTTATGGGGTAAGTAATATATTCGATTGTGAGGGAGGAAGGGAGGGAGCGAGGGAGGGAGTGTGCTGCTGCATTTAATAATTAATTAATTTAATATAATACTGGTTTAATTATATATGTATGACAGCTAAATTTTAGTTATGAAGTTTCTTTAAAATGGTTAATTATGGCGGGTTCATTTTACGTAGTTGGTGCAATATTATATGGATCAAGGTATTTTATTATTATTATTATTATTATTATTATTATTATTATTATGTAAATAAAAATAATTTTTATGTAATAAATGATTATTTTTAAATAATTAGAATGCCTGAAAGATTATCACCTGGAACATTTGATTTTTTGGTAATTAATTTAATTTTACTATTTATTTAATATATTTATTAATTTATACATACACAATAATAATATAATAATATATAACATATAATATATTTCTTTCTCTATCTTAAAGGGTTCTTCACACCAAATTTTCCATTTCTTTGTCGTCGCAGCAGCATTGAGTACATTTTGGGCGATACATCAATCAATGTCATATTGGCGTGAAAACCAAGATGAATGTAAAATTATTAGTTGAATCAATGAAACAAAATTAATCATTTGAATCATAATTATTAATTTATTTAATTATTATAATTTATAATTTATCTTTAAATATTGCAAGGGTGCAATTCCTATCATCTTTTATTAATATTATCCTAAATATATAAAGATAATAAAAAAGAGGGAGGGTAATAGATACATATATAATAATTATTATTGGAAATAGAATACATATAATAATAATAATTATTAGAAATAGAAATTCATTTTATTTATTTATTCATTTATAAAACAAAGTAATAAAAAAATAATTATAATTACATGTTATCTGTTTCGATTTTAATCGTTATTGAACTTTCTTCCTCTTCTTCTTCTTCCTCTTCATTTAATAACTTTGCATATTTTGCAATTGAAGAAATAAAACCTGAACAAACAGAATTTGCAATCCCTCTAACTATAATAATAACGATTTTGTTATTAGACATTCATGTAAACACAATAATAAACAGTATATGTTTAACTTACCGCCTAAACATAGTCCATGTTTATCAGTTACCAAAACACCTTTAACACCATCTGTATTAATTCTATATAAATATTAAATTAAAAGAATCCTACTTAATTAACAAATAAACTAAATATATTATACATTGTATTGCATTACGCTAATAATAACTTAATTTACTTACAGTGAATCTAATACTGAAACGATTGAAGATTCCATTAGGGGAAATATATTTTGTCAAAATAAGACAGATTTGTTTTATTTATTGATCGATCTATGTGGTACGAATGCTGCACTATTTATTGATAGTTTATTATTATTACATTAAATTACATTTTAGATCAATAACAATAGAAATTAATAATAAATATCATGTCTCACTTACAACTCATTCTTGATCGACTTATTGCTGAAAACCTTCATGAGCCAATAACCAATACTTTACCATCCCTTACCACTTTTGCTTCCATTTCGCCTCGTTCTAATCAAGATGATTTAGATGCAGAAGATTCAAGGTCCCCATAACGAATAAATTTACTTTCAATTAACTTTACTAAAATTATTCACAAGCATATATATTTTAAATAGATGGCTAAGTTTATTTGTAGAATATTTTTTGGAAAATAGCGATAGTAAAAATGATGATTTGTTGTTTTTCGTTAGACAAATGCATCCGGAAAATGAAAGTTTGGATCCAGTATTTGTAAAAAGAAAAGTCGCTCCTAATACGATGCCCCCTTTGGATCATCCTGTATTGTGGAAAGAAACTTTTTTTTTAAATTTAATAGTTCAAGTAATCTTTTTTTCTTTTTTTGATTAAATTTGAATTTTTCAAAATTATTATTATATTAATAATGATAAATGTTGAATGTTAAAAAAAAAAAAGTTGCCATGTAAGTTAACTGTAGCAGTTTGTACTCGTACACCACCACAACCTACGCCACCGCCACCACAACCTATACCACCTACTACTGATAATATTAATAATTCACTGTCATCATCAAGTGTTAATAATAATAATAATAATAATAATAATAGTAATAATGAACCTTCTAATAATCAAAAGAGCAGTATGACATGTTCAAAAAAACATGTATCAAAACGTGTATATGCGTTACCAACAAAATCACGAATGGATGTTAAAGATTCGTCGATGGAATGTTCATACCCACTTATTTATTATGTTATTGATGATTATGAGGATATGTTTGAAAATTTGATCGTGTCACAAGATGAATATTTATGTGTAGAGTTAGCAGTCACAATGCCAAATAGCACTAATAAGGATGATGATGATGATGATGACGACTATGATGAAGATTATGATGATGATATTAGTGATGACTATTATGATAATAATAGTAATCGTCGTCGTAATAATAGACAAAGAAGGTCAATGACAAATAATCTTTTCCCGCAACAAAAAGATACAAAAGTTATTTTGTTTCAAGGTGCTGCATCTTATACTTCTTTATTAGACGTTTATCAACAAAAGGCTGACGGCAAATTAAATAGGAGGTTTAAAATAGGTCCTACCACTCCTCCAACTGAATATGTTATGATGAGAGGTCCACATGGGAAAGGTCATGCGCAGGTATTCTTTTGATTATATACTTAATTTAATTTTAATATTAACATTTTATTAATATTAATATTTATTATGTGTGTGTGTCTATATATATACATACATGTATATACATGTATACACATAGGTGGCAATTACTGCTTTATCATTAGGTGAATCAATTGCAGAACAAGAACAAGAGATGTCAGAAATCGCCAACCTTCCAACAAATATTTATAATAATAACCACTACACAAATAACGCGACTTCTAAATCTAATTCTGCTTATAATAATGATGGTAACAACATTCATAATAACAAATCAGCAACAATTAGTACACCTCAAAGATCAAATTCTACAAATTCATTTTTTCAATCTTTAAAAAGATTATCACAGTCAATAACTGAAAAACAAACCTTATCAAATACCGAGAATTTAAAATGTTGCATGACATTTGTTAACGTACCTTGGGCTAGTATAATTTCGTAAGTGACAAAAATATTCTTTTGTATGTTTGGATAATATTAATTAATTAATACATAATATTTATATTCTTAAATATAGAGATCTTATAGCGCATGCAAAAAAAAGACAACAACGATAAATTTAATATGTTTTTTAGATAGAATTATAATTTTTTGTTTAATTTAATTTGTTTAATTTATTATGTTTTTTTTTTTAATTTAAAATTAAATTTTTCTTTTGTATATTTTAAATATATTTTACTTATTTAATTCAAAAAATACTTTTCTCTCAATTCATTTCTTTTTATATATAGTATTTAGTATTTATATAGCAAAAAAAAAATATAGACATTATTTGTATAAAAAAACTTGTAAATTTTATTATGTTAACTGTTGATGAACTTTATTTTATTTAAATCTTTGATCCATACCATATTGTAATATATATATATATATATACACAAATATGTAATATTTCAACGTAGCAGTGAAATTCATTACATTATAGAAGACGAAAATTATATTTTCTGATTAATTAAAAAATTAATTTATCAGTGCCAATTTCACAAGATACTGGGAGCATGACGAAAAAATTAAAAATAGAATAAATTAAGGATGGACTATATTAAGAAATTGATTCAATTCCATATTCTTTTTCGCAAGATTTTTCATTCTCTTTCAATAATCACATGATCACAAAGTGAAAGTTCAGCCAACCATTTAGAGTACGATTTCAATGAGGAGAGGGTCATGTACAATACTTGTATTTTGAATATTCTTATTTCACAATATCTCCCAGTTTTTTTTCTTTAAAATTAGGTTCCTTGAAAGATCGGTTCCTATTGCCGCAATCGCCAAATTTGCATCTGCGAATCGGCTCTTTGGAGTTTATGCTCTGCCCCCATTTTGACTATGTTTCATTTCTTCACGAAAATTTATTATTATTGTATTTATTTTATCAATTAAACACACTGTTAAATATTGAAATTTCCCCATCCCCCTGCCAAATAATCAAAATAGAATTCATTTAAATTAATAAAATACATGTAGGAGTGTTCCAGCGCACATCATGTGCATGCAAATTTCAATTTTTGCAATTTCCCAAATTATCTATATAATAATTATTCTAATTTTTAGTTAATTCATTATCATTTTAATTTCTTCAAAATTATTTCCATTGTGTTCTCAATTTGTTCCAATCTATGCTTGTCTGGTCTGGGCCTATCAACCATGCTTCTAAGTTGGTTAGAAATAAATGGCAAATAATCTGGATCTTCATTACTATCATCTATTTCTTTGATTTTTTTTACAATATCATCAACTGGTACACTATAGGCTCTAATAAACAATGTTAATACCAATTAATAAATTAAAATATTTTTTAAAAAAAAAAATCAAAAAAGATAGTTACAATATATCTGGAAACCAATCTCTCCACCGGCGTTGATTAGGAAGTAAATAAAATAATTCAATTTCAGCTATAATTTTTGCTTTTTGAGCCAAGAATGCTTCTTGAATATCATATTTTTCTATTTCATTGCTAAGCAGGCCAATGAACAAATTCATAAGGTATATCACAACTATGAATGAGAATACAAATACCAATGTTGCCAGGTAAGGATCATCTTGTAATGGCCAAGATCCAAATGCTCCATTATCACCTATCAAAAAGATGTCAAGTTAACCATCCATCATACCCATTAATTTTAATAAAAAATAATATATAGATAAGTTTTTACCTGCAAGAAAATTATACATTGCTAGCAATGAAGAAGGAAATCGAGTAAACATATTGGTAGTATTATCGGGTTGTTGAACAAAGTATGAATCTTGACTATATGAATTATTATTTGCGAAATATGTATAATATTTATTAACAAGATTCCAAGGATTGTTAGGATCATCATTGATGGTTGGTTGATCTACTGTAAAATCTTGTCTTGGTCTCAATAATATATAAAATGCATGTGAAAAGCTCACAACAATTAAAAATAATATCACTAAAAAATAAATAACTTTTTTTGCTACTCCTAACATTATTGCAAAATATACTCCAAAATAATGAAAAACTCTTAAGAATAACATAAATTTTAAATCTAATAATAAATTAGATAATGAAATCAACCAATTGGATGGTGGATTATTATTATGCAGCCATAATATTGAAGTAATAATTGGCAAAAAATAAGCACCTAGGTCTATGAATAATGATTGATATGATTAATAAATTATTATTATTTCCGTATAAATGATTAAAAAAACCACTTACCAAAGTAGTTCCAAAGATCAGTAATATATTTTGCTGGATCCCAAATAAATTGCCTTATTTCAAACGTAAGATGAAATAATCCAAGTATAATTGTGATGATCAATAGTGAATTTTGATTATTGTTTGGAAGCAAATCTGCTTCCATAGGAGTAGATACAATAAAAAAGCATAACAAAAATACTATATAGATTATCCAAATTCCAAAATAATATTTAAAACCAAATTTATCCCATTTGAAATCCAAGATGACCTGGCCATTCCAATGTTTATATAGTTCTAAAGTATCCAATTTGATGAATATACTATTTTTTGGTTTATACAATAATTCCCTCCAGAACGGATAATCATTTTCATAAGTAAGTAATCCAGGAAAAGGAATCATTAATTTTATAACAGGTTTATCTGCCTTAATTGAATATTTCTTTAAAAATACTATAACTATTTTATAATATTTTATAATATAGTTATAATAAAAACTCCAAATGCTTCTATCTTTAAACATTCTAATGTCATGAGTTTCAGCTTTATAAAAAATGCTTTCACGATAAATCCCATCCCGAAATGGATATACTATTATTGAAGTTTGAATAAAAAATTTTGATAATAATCTATGATCATGTTTTTGTAATTGTGGTAATTTTGAAATTATTATTTTCAATAAACTGATGCTATATTCAGTATCATTTTTAAACCTGTTAAAAAAAGAATCAAATGCTGCTTCTATAAAAATACCATTGTTGTGTCTTAATGCTTCATCTAAGATTTCTTGGCCATATTTGTTAAGATAATAACAATCATTCAACATATATAAAATCATTTCTTTATAAGGTTGTCTAGAAACTTGGTGTCCATCCATGTATGAATAATTTAGATTAGAAAAAGACTTAACATCAAATAAATAACTTTCAATATTATTGTCATATATATATTCTTTGATTCTTTTAAATTCATTTTGTCTATATTTTTTATCATAATGAGTTTTTCTAAAACATTTTATGAATATTTTAGAATTCTGAACATTAAATGATAAAATTATTTTATAAAACACTGTTAATAAAATCAAATCATCATTATTTAATATTTTACAATATATGAATTTTTGGTAAGATTCCAAACCATATTCATCAAATGTGATCCAGTCTTTTGATTCATTGGTAATGACTTGAGCCTTTATATTTATATTTTGAAATTTATCATCATATTCTATTGACCATTTAATTGATTTGCCAGCAGCAATAGTAAATTCTAAAGGTGTTTCATAACTTAAAAGTTCATAATATATCTCATGTAATATTTCTTCTATATATGATATTTTATTATGTTTTAATTTTAATTGAGTTTTTAATGTTTCTTTACTAATCAATTCTTTAATGTAAACCAGGTTTTTGATAGCTATGATAATTTTCCCATCCAGTAGAATTGGTCCAAGTAAAATATCCTTTTCATCTGTGTTTTCTATAATATGATCATTAAAGTGGTCTGTAATATCAATAAAATCATTAAGGTTGTAAAGATTCATTAATTTATATTCATAATTTTTAGTTGCAATGCATTTAAATATGACTAATAAAAACTCTAATTCATTTTTTGTATAAAGAAAATCCAATTTTTTCATATATATGTGGCTTTCCAATTTAACTACAAATTATAAAAGATTATCAATTAGTAAATAAAGTAAACATAAATATAAATGATATTAATTATAATACTTACATGAAGAAATAATAATATTACGTTCTAATGAATAAACAACTAGCCTTGAATTTGACTTGTAATATGCAGCCACTATTTTTTTGTCTTTATTAAAAATTACATCATAATCATTATTATTTATCAAATAGCAAGTATCTTGGTATGATAAATTTATACCATTCCATCGTGATATTAATCCGTGAAGATTACCAATCAGAAGATTATTGGAATTTACAAAAAAATCCATACTATTAAAAGCAATAGATGTTGTTTTATGGATTATTTCATCATTTATACTATTGTTATTGTTGTTCATATATGTAAAAACATGGATTTTTGTATATGAATAATCATATTCTGTCATAATTAAATGTTTATTTGTGGTAAAAAACCCTTTATCAAAATTATTATGAATTTTTTTATTCAATAGAATTTCATGATAATTTTCATTTGAGAAGTCAAGTAATTCTAAAAAATATATGGTTATTTATTGTTACATTTATAAATAATAAAAACATGTAAAAAATGTTGATTAAAAGTACTTACTATGACAATCATCAGCATAATTATTTAAAAGAATATATTTATCATCAGAAATATCCTCTATCTCTATATATATAGCAGTTAATAAATTGCTTTCAGAATATTTAAAATATTTATCTTTTCGAATTGTCCCCTTATCGTGATCAATCAACCATCCAACTATTGACTCATCTTTTTTACTATGAGTTACGAAAAACTTTAAGTCATGGCTATATTTTATTTTATTAATATTACAACCATTATGTGGATTACAGCTTTCATTTACTTGCTCCACATTGTTATCAATATTTGTATTTGTATAATTTGTAATAGCTAAATTATTGTTATCTTCGATAATTGATATTTCAACTTCCTCTAATGAATTTTCTACCATTATTATATTATCTTCCATTTTAATTTTTTTTCAAGTATTTATATATAACAGCTCACTGCGCCATTGCTTAGTCACGGTCTAATATTAGCTTGGATATATAGTATTACTAATATATTATATTAATAACATTAGCCTTTGTTGGCCATCTTTATTAATAATAAATTCTGGCACTAAAAAAATTTAATCAAATAAATATATTACAACTGTGGCAATTCTGGTTATATTTTGTCTGTGACTTACAAATTGTGGCTAAAAAAAATTTTTTTGGAAATTATATAAATTATATATGGTAAAAAAAATATAAATAATTTTTAAAAATGCAAATGATCTTAAATGAGAGCAAAAAGAGATTAAAGAATTTTTTCAACGAAATGACCAATAAGCATCATGATGACACTTCTACTGACAAAAATGATGATGATGATGAATATTCAACGAAAAGAAGCATAAGATATGGAGAATGTTCAATTTGCAATAGATATAATACTTTTTCAGCATGGTGTCAATCATGCAATCCAAAACTATTAACTGAAGGATGGACTAGTGGCAATGAAACATTAGATAAGTTGATTAAAAGCACACAAATTAAAGCAAAATATTATGATAATTTTTGGTATTTTCAATGGATCCCTTATAATGATTTAACAAATATTGAAAAGATAGGTGAAGGTGGTTTTTCAACTGTATACAAAGCTATTTGGTTAAATGGTATGAAAAGTGTAAATTATGAAAATAACAAAAAAACTAGTAAAGATTTAACTGTGGCATTAAAAAAACTGCATGATTCACAGAATATTTCTGATGGATTTCTTAATGAGGTAATTTATTTTATTAATATTAGTTTCAATTTTTTAAATATTATTGTCACAATTAAACATTTTATTTGTATTTTAGTTTATGAATTATATGAAGGTTCGTGATAAAGCAGATATAATCCATATTTATGGATTAACACAAGATCCAATTACAAAAGAATATATATTTATAATGGATTATATAGAAAGTGGAAGCCTTCACTATTATTTAACAAAAAATTTTAAAAATTTAAAATGGAAAGACAAAATTTATATTCTTAGACAAATTATTAATGGTTTAAATGATATTCATAAGGAAGAAATTGTTCATCGTGATTTTCATAGTGGTAATATTCTTCAATCAGATTTATATTCATATATTGCAGACTTAGGATTATCATTCATAGCTAGTCAAACACCATCACCAAATCGTATATATGGAGTACTACCATATGTTGCACCAGAAGTTTTAAAGGGGAACCCATATACAAAAGCATCAGATATATACAGTTTTGGAGTTCTGATGTCTGTAGTATCAACTGGCCAACAACCTTTTAATAATTTGGCACATAATGGACATCTTGCAATGGACATATGTGAAGGCAAAAGGCCTAGATTTTCATACAATACACCAAAATTTTTGCTTGGGGTGGCTTTTGCATCCATGGAAAGACCAGTCTTTTTTGCTTCAGAGAAATTATGAATGCAGAATTTTATGTTGAAATATTGGAGAATCATTGCCCAGAGATCCAAAGAATGTTAGGGGATGATTGGCAGTTTCAACAGGATAATGATCCCAAACATACAAGCCGCCAAGCCAAAACATTTCTTCAAGAAAACTTTCCTGAAGTTATGGATTGGCCATCCAACAGTCCTGATTTAAACCCAATAGAAAATTTGTGGGCTATTGTTAAGAGGAATGTGGAGAAGAGAATGCCAAAAAATCTAGCGGAATTGGTGCAGTTTATGGCTGAGGAGTGGGATGCAATTCCTAATTCACTTCTAATTAGTTTAATTCATTCAATGAAATCGAGATGTGAACTGGTCCATTGAAAATAATGACAAAAGGATTTCTTATTAAAATATTATCAATAAAAATTATGATTTTAAGCTATCAAATGAGCCATTTTTCACATGAACTAATACAGTAGTTGTTCATTTAAAAATTTCCATTTTTATTTTTGTAACACTGTAAATGATAAAAAAAAAATGCTAGGTAGGTTAAATGTAAAATTCCAAATTAACATATGGAAAAAACATACCAATTATTTTATTAAATCTCCCTGACCTGTTGGATCTTTTCAATATTGAGAGTGTTCTTGTGGATTTTGCCATCTTCTATATAGAATAAATGAAAATGCAACTATGAAAGAATCAAACTCACTTTCTCATTCTTCTTGATTATCCTCAGTAATACTATTATGTTTATATTTTTTTAAAAAATAATTAAAATGTAAATTCACTTTTGGAAATCAGATGATTTTCAATTGTAATTATATGTGGGCAGCTTTAATTTGCTAACTTTTTCTATATTCTGTCTGTATTTATAATATTGATTGGCCAGAAAAAGATTTTTATTTTCTAAATATCATATTAATGTTACAACAGTTATTTTGTTTTTATTTTATTTGGTTGCTGTAGTTTTTGGTTTTTTGGTCCCATACTTTGATCTGGAACTGATTCTGTTAGGGACTCCACTAAAATCATAAGCTCCCCTGACCAAATGATATTTAACTCCTGGCAAATCTTTGACACGCCCACCACGAACCAAAACTACACTGTGTTCACTCTACGCCAATTTAAATAAATTATTATTAATAATTAATTAATTAATTACTTAATTACGTACATATAAACTCACCAAATTATGTCCTTCACCTGGTATATAAGCAGTAATGATTTTACCAGTTGAAAGTTTGACACGAGCAA